>JAGDQP010039195.1:0-17843 GCA_022664845.1 Lepisma saccharinum | reverse complement strand
AAATATCAGTAACCTCTTTTGTGGCTGGAACAACTTCCTCCTCGTTTCGGTAACAAATACCAAAAGTATCATGTAGTGTTCCTTCGCCTGAGAGCGTTTCCACATTTGCATCATAATTGTCTCAGGCAAACCGTTAAAAAGATTTGGTATCTGCTGAATATTTTCAGGCGTTACTCCTACCTTGTTCTCTTGTGACAAGGCAATTTCTGTTTCAAGCTCTTCGGCATAATGATATTTGATTAAATGTCCAAAATGATTTAATATTACTTTAATTTTCCTACTGCTTGTTATGGTTTATATGCCAAGACCCAAAGCCAAACATTTCGTTGCCTATATTCTACCTCCACTGCAAATAAAAATTACGTCCTGAGCTGATGACTGTATCCTTCTCTTAACTCTGGCATTTGTTACTGGCGTTGATGAACCACTATAGAGATTTCTGAAGAATAATTCTAACACTTGTGGACATTTAGACTGTCATAAAAGATATCTTTGACAGTAAGAGGATGCTCGAGGATGATCATCGAGCTTCAGTAAGTACGATTTTCCGGAGATACAATGCCACCTATTCTACTTTCGATTCGATAGTAGACGAATAGTCCGTTGCAAGAGCGACTGCTTCAACAGATGAAATGTCATGTGAATATAACACTAAACCTGGTTTGTTGCTTAATTTGGTTGAATGAAGCTTATCCCAAAAGAACATTGTTAGTTTGTCATGAAGATTCTGAGCACTGTATGAAGAACTACATAGACCTTCTTCTGTCAGATAAGTGCAGTGTCTTGCACGTATTGAATAAAGAAATTGTGCTCGTTTGGAATCAGTGATGTATGCTTGAACATAGTCTACAATTCTTTTAAATGCTCAGTTATGTATATGCTGGATGTGACTACTCTTGATTGTGACATTACTTATGTTTGGCACACTTTCCCCTTGCAGTTGATACGATGTTTCCCTATTGAGATATTCTTTTCGACAGAAATGATGCTATCGGATTCCCTTTGCAACAAAAAATCCTTTATTTTGATGATCATCACCTCATCTTGCATTGCAGTTGCAGCATCCTTTATGGACCTCTCAGCTTCCAGCGTTTCACAGTTACCTAATGTTTTTTTCTCTTCCTTTTATTTTTTTTCTCTTACCACAGAAAATACACTTCTTTTCAAACACTCCAGATGTAGAAGCTGACTGCAGATCACTTGACACAGATGATCTCAGAAGAAGCGGCTTGCCTTGGGGAGAATCCTTTACTTCTAACTTAGGAATAATTGTGAATTGTCTATTCCATGTCAGATGATATCCTTGTCGATTTTCATCAAAACTAAGGTAGGTTTTCACACATAACATTATACTTTGACTTCTTCCACTTACTGAATTTTTTGTTGGCTATGTCTTTAACTTTTCTCCATGTATTGTAATTAAACATGATAATTTCACCGTAATCTCCATCTTTGTGAAAGAGGCATTCCATTTGTTCCTTTTTAATTCCTTCCATTTTATTTATTTATTGCTGTTTATTTGAAAGAGAAAAAAAACATTAATGATAGGCAACTAGCAAATATTTCCATAGATGATTCTTTATAACGATTGTTATATCTTCTTTGTAACATTTTTTTTATATTCGACACTAAAAGACAGCAAAAGCTTGCATGTTACGTAGAACATTGACGTAACATGATATTTTTCTTATAAAATTATCTTGAATTAAAAAAAAAGTATCTTTGACAGACTAGTGAGAAGTTACAGCCATTTCAATGCCTCGAAGTGAAAATGACATGGCTGCCATATCGATGACGTCATATTTCATACCCTCACCACTGATATTTACTAAGACTGTCATATTTTGTTTGTGCAGGTAGTAGTAGGCTTTTGAAAAAATCACCACGGCACTTTTGGCATTTCTAGGGCAAATAAATCTGGTCTTGCTCTTGGTCGATAAGGTTAATTTTAACATTATAAAATGGATCCATGAACATGGATTGGCACATAAAATGATTTCTTGCAATGGCGTAGGATTATGTTAGGAAAAATACTAAAGGTTATATGTTGATAGAGATTATTTATTGTTGTTGCTCAAAGTTGTAAATACATGCATTGTAATACTGTAAATTGTAAAAGGTTGGTCAAAACTTTTTTCCTATGCTTAACGGATTTTTTTTACAGAGAGGGGTGAGTGTTGGGGCATAAATTCATCGGCTTTACCAACACTGTTTACGCTATTGTTTTGTTACAATAGCGTCAGATGCAAAAGAAGAAGAGAGCATGTTTATGGATACGAATTCTAAAATATATTCTACTTTAATGTCTGCTTGTTTTTGAATATGACGAAAACTTTCGTGATAGTCTACGAACGTAATATGAAACTATTATTATTAATTAAGATTTGCACGTATTTTGAAGATATTATACAATCATCCGAAGAGAATCTATCTCGTTAATTAATGTAATGGTTATTGGTGATTGTTATTCACGTTGCTTTTGGACACAATAAAGGTTTATGTTGACTACACTTTAGCTACTACACATATTTGGTATATGCTCTAAAGCTATTAAATAGTTATGTTGATGCCATAAATTTTATAATCTGACTACGGCTTAAGTAAACCACATTCCTGCAGGATAACACTCACCAGTATATGGCATTTCCTAGCCTTCTGGTTGGACACAATATTCCCCTGCTTCCTTGGCCAACGAGTTCACCTGATCTCTTGCCTATTGAAAACGTCTGGTCTCTTCTCAGGCCAGCGACCTCCACCAACTACAGTTGATGAGTTGTTGCATCGAGTCGAAGATGCATGGCTTGCATACCCCAGGAAGACATCTAAGGAGTCTATCTGCCGAATGTGGGGCTGCTATCCTCTGTCGTTTTTGGTGTTCCACTTCTAATGGTGGGCACTCTATTTGAGATTTTTTGTCGTGTTCAGTAAAAAGTATCAAATAGTTCTCAGTGGTAACCCAAATAACATAATAGTGGAAATTCCAAACGTTCTAAGTGGCAAATTTGAAATGTTTAAAGGAAAAAAAGTATAAAACTGAATATTATAATGATCCGTGTGCCTGAGAGCACGTGCCACTTATTTAAGATAAACAAATAGTGAAATGTGTGTACTACGCTCTGTAAGCAAATATGTACTACACGCGTCTTAAACGTAAACAAATAGTAAGTGATACAAGCCATCGTAAAAGCAGAAGACGACAACAGTTCGATCAAAGACCGAAGATGGAGCTGGAGTCGCAGCTAGATGTAGTTGGCACAGCTGAAGGAGGGACTTAGAGGACCAATCCTAGAAGGACCCTATAAATATCCAGACATCTAGGCAACGATCAACACTCCTCGTCTGGGTGGTCGCCTCTCTCTAACCTTCCTGCTTACGACTCGCAAAGGGAGACGAAACATTCATTCATATACAGTTTGCAACGGAACTGGTGTGATTCCTTCCTACCTGACATACACAGTTTGCAATAAAACTGGTGCAGGACTCTAACCTACTTCTCTGAGGCATAAACCCAAGAAGAAGAAGAAAGCCATAAGGTTTTGTAAACTCACTTGTAATCCGTGTTCGGGACGCTCTTTGTATCAACCGATTTCGCACTTCTACATATTTTATACGAGTAGTAAACTGGTTCTGGGAGAAAACACAATCTCGTGTATCGTTTAGTTCTACCTATAAGCACTTCGGAAATACAGCAAAACATTACGATATATTTATCTTCAAAAAACGCACCAAAGCTCCCCCGGGGGGTGATTCGCTTTACCTTTTCCTTTTTGATTTGTCACTTGGAACAAGGATAGGGACATACATGTCTGCATATCAAACATAACTTTTGCAAACAATGCCAGCTGAAATGTTTGGCATTTCACTCTTGAATTGACAGATGTATTTGAGTCAATTCGTTGGTTAAATATTCTTGGCATTCAGAAGGTTTGTACAGTCCATTAATAGCTTATTTCCATGCAGCCAGTCTAAGGTTTCCGGAAAGTATTCTGAAACAAATTTGATAATTGTATCAAGTTTATGTTTTAATTATATAAATGTAATGTGAGTACGGGGAACTTCCTTGTTAATGGGCATTATCCACCCTCATTCTTATATGAATTAAAATTTATTTACGAAAGTCATGACCATTTAGGCTTCTAACTACTCAACTAACCGAACCTGAATAATGCATGGTAATGTTCTGGATAATCACAATACAAAAAATGGTGTTGCCTCTTCTAATACTTTTGATTACCATAAGACGCTACATTCGTGTCTGGTGTCTAGAGTCACGTTATGTAACCACTATTTGAATTTCATTGCCTGTGGAACAGCACCCGCGTGGGCAAGATTCCTCCTACATGTGACGGACTTAGTCCAGAGATGCTCCTATGGCTCATCAATATACTTTAAAGACAAAGTTTAAAATTTATCTGAATATAACTTAAATATTTTTATTATCAAGATGAGAGTGAAACCCTACAGATGCTATTGATTTCTTCTGTGTCACAAGAACATAGATTTTACAAAAGTTCAGTAATTTATTGATAAAACGCTAATAAGTACTTGATAAAAGCAATTGAAATCACTAAAAAACTTTTGATTTCTGAACTAAGATGTTAGGACGTGTGTTACTCAATCAGAAGGCATTGATGTAAGATATATACAAACAATATACTGTTAGTAAAAATTAAGTAACTGAGTTATTCTAAACTCTGAAAATGATACCATGTGTTTCTTTTGGGGATTCAACTAGATAAAGTTATGTATTATATTATTATATGGGCGGTAGCCTGGCAGACTAGACCACCTATAATTGATTCAGCACAATAGATCAGCACTGTTTTAGTCTACTACGCCCTTTCAAAAAATACACAAACTAAATTAGTCAGACTAAATTATGTCCAATTGTATCCATATAATTAACAGGACAGCTGGTCTACTTTGTCAGATTAAAATTCACACCATTACCAGTAACTGCATTCACACAACTCAATTTCGGAAAATTTTGTACTTGGTCTAGTCTGCTTTGCCACCAATTTATAACATCTTTATCTACAGGTGATCTGCCCTACTATGTTCAGCTGAAAATTGGTGGGCCAGAACTAATTTTTCCAAACGGCCATCGTGAAGTCTATGTCTCACACTGTGGAGATAGCATCGTTAGTAAAACTTGGGTATTAACAGCAGCACACTGTTTTGATGACAAAACAGTAGAATTAACGGTAAGAACTGGTATAAATATGTAACACAAAAATATTATAAATTTTATCCAATCTTGAAAGTTTGGTCTTAAAATAGTACACTTATTAGATCGGGGTTATCCAACGTAATTGCTACAGGATGTACTTGTCGGTGTTTCAATATATGTAACTGCGTGAGGAATAAAACTCTAAACGCTGATTTTGAAGATAATGATTTTGAGTTGTGCGAGGACGACTTAAAATTGGGAATCATAGAAAATTTGATCTATGTAAGGTGTTAATGCTAGAGTACGGGATTATCTGGTGAAAACATGTGTTAGCTAATAAAAACATACTAAAATTAAAAATACAGCAGAGTAAAATTTCGTGAATTGTAATTAAACGAATTGGATATCTACGGGTGTATTTGATTATGGGAGCTCCAGCTTCCGCAATTGGTAATCAAGATCATTACTGTTGTCTATTGATCAATCCGGAGTACTACACCACATTGCGCCCAATCGTTTCTACACTGTTAAAAATAATTATTCAAAATTGAAGGAAAATATCAAATTTTGAGAATATTTTGTTCTCAATCTTGCTCCACCTAAATTTTATTTAATTTTGAGCAAGTTGCATTCCTGAAGAGATGGATATACATTTCACAAGTATGAGTTAAAATAAAGGAAATGAAGTTAAAAGTTAATTAAATTGAATAAATTTGGAACTACTGTTCGAAAATGAGAAGACATGTATTTAAAAGTTATCAAATATTTACTCAATATTTTTTGGAAAGTTTAATATTCAAAATTTAGCTCGCGAGCCAAAATATAGGAGATATTTATTCAAAACTAAGAAATGCAGTCAAAGTTTGACAAGTCACTTACTCAAAATTGTGTCGAGATCTAAAGAAATAAAAAAAAATATATCTAAATGGAGCAAAACTCTTAAATCTTTAAGCATTGTGTTAAAACAAATTGCCAAGCTTTCCGAGAATTGAATTCCGGTTTCTGGCTAGCGCATTGTCCTCTACTCCAACCATTAAGGCAGTCCGAGCTACGAACTCCACATTAAACTACACATTATTTTGAGATTTTGTGTAATATATATTGTGTAACGTGTGAAGATATGAAATTATTATATAAAGACAGTCTTGGACGAAGACACGACTCTTGAATGTGTTTATACAGTTGAATCTCGATAATTCGAATCTGAAGGGGGAAAGACAAAATTCGAGTTATTGAATGTTTCGACTTAGAGAAGTTCGATTTATTAGGATAAATAATATGAAACTTCGAAATATAGATAGACAGAATAACTGATGCTTCTCTTCTATTGTTAGGATCCTGCATTTGTGCTTCGCCATCATATGAAACATTTAACTACCTACTGATCACGACGTAACAGACACTCGCTGGGGCATCGTCGGCAGTGGCGTAAGCATCTGACGACTCATGTCGCTCGTCTCAGATTGTTCAACTTCCTAAATTTCAACTTACGAAGGTTAACATGAATGAATCTTCGACTCATAAAGATATTTATACTATAACGGCGACTTGTAGACGCTCTCTACCAGGAAATTTCGCGCTATAGAGGTTCAACGGCACGTCCAGAAAACAAAAATTCGACATTTGTATTTCATTTCCGTTTTCATTTCATAAGTTCGACTAATAGAGGTAAATTAACACGAAGTGGAATAGAGAAAATGAAGGTGAATGAGTAAAATTCAAGATATGAAGGAATTAGATTTATCGTGGTTTAACAGCATAAACAAATTAGGATATTATTAAACAATGAAAGTGAACTAATGGAGACGTTTACGTTGGATAACACAATGACGTGTATACCTATGTAACCTGAAATTGGAACAAACGTAAATACCTATTTCGTTTAACCAAAATAGGCAGTTTTCCTTTATGATCCTTTTGTTCTTCAGGACTGCAGATGTTCTTAGAGATATAAATTTCTTTCGCTGAGATAACTCTTCTAATACTGATAGCTCTCTCAGGAATATTCCTGGATGATA
This sequence comes from Lepisma saccharinum, assembly GCA_022664845.1. NCBI lineage: Eukaryota > Metazoa > Arthropoda > Insecta > Zygentoma > Lepismatidae > Lepisma > Lepisma saccharinum. The sequence continues at coordinate 10,655 of JAGDQP010039195.1, read as the reverse complement.
GATGTTCCTGGTCATACCTCGTGTCTTTCGTCAGAGACGACCTAATCAGTGCGCAAACCTCTCTTACGCTGAAAGTAGGAGGTGCCAATGAACTCTATTGCTACTTCTTTTTTTTCCGACTAAACTTGATTCGAAACGTTTTGCAGGATTATTCATTCGATTTTAGATCATTCTTATATGAGCCGTTCAGTTGCCTATCGGGCCAAGTTCATTTCAACAAATTTTACAGGAACGAAGTTTCTCACCTCATTCTCTAGTTTAACCATAGTATTCATGAATTTCCAAGACAGATGGTGAGATTAAACCTTACATAGACTAAACGAGATCTAAACCCGTTTGTCAGCTGAAAGATTATAACTTTCAGATCCATTTAAATGTATAAAACCTCTTTCCAACAAGAATGGACATGGCCCAATAGGAAACAGAAGGGCTCATATGTGTGCCTTCCTTCTTATTGGGCAGAGACACGGTATTAACCCAAATTTTGTACGGCCCTTCTCTACAAACTTTAGAGGTCAGGCTTGAAATTGTGCTCTCACACGAATACTGGAATGATACATTAGAGAGTAATAATTCAGATAATTCTTGACAAAGGCATACATATGTTTTTTTTTGAAATAGCAAGTGTGTAATGGATTTTCACGAGGCTACTGCTTGAGAATGTCAGATATTCCATTTTAACAAAGTCTCTGATTACGATAAGGTGTATGGAAAATAAAATCTGAATTGTTGCTCTGTCTGGTTCTGTCCCTGTCATGAGCATGAAGGTGCTCTAGCATTGAAGAACGCAAATTTGAAATGAAATCCGTGGTTTTGGCCTTTTGATTCACCAGCATCTTCCTAAGAAATGTCCACACGTGGCACGCTGTGAATGACAGCATCATAGAATGAACTATTTATGTTATCAACACTACGAACTGTTTAACATTGGAAACGTCATTGAGAATTTATCTATGTTGGAAATCAAGATCCGAAGAAAAATAAAATAAATAATGAAATCGATAAAAATATGTGTAATGGTAATTGGTGCTGATAGCAAAGGTCATTAGGTTGATGGGCGTAGAGGGTAGAGTTAACGCGAGAGGATTTTTGGAACCTCGGCGGGGCGAGGGATGGGCCGCCGGGTCTCGTCGGCGACTCCTAAACAACTAGATAACACTGTATAATTAAGAAATAACATAAAAGCAAGAAATACTTTTCATGAGGATATCGGACAATCCCTCGAAAACACCGATAGAGCTACTAACAACTTACAGCAAAATCAACTAAACACATTTAAATAACATTACTCCAATCATATCAATGCCAATTTCATCATAGACACATTAGATAAGATCACTCACTCAGTTACTGAAGATGATGTTTTTCACTCGGGAATACCGATGGCGTCGTGGCCACACTGATTTTCGATAATCTATATCTGAGAAAAACGTTCTTATCACTTTCGCCGTTGTCACCAAGTCCCTGGACGCACGTTGCTGTATTCATCGTAAAATGTCCGTTTCACTTTTTAAAAGAAACGAAAACTGTCGGAACAAAACTGTATAAGTCCACTATAGCGTGGAAAGTTAATATTAGACAACATATTTCAAGTCTGAAACGTACATTAACTTTCAACCTAACACAGTCAGTAACAAAAAAAGAAGGAAGTTCGATGGTGCTATAAGCGAACCCTAATGATGAGCTGTTAGTGGGAGAACAACAACTTTGACTGCAATGACTAATCAAAGAATTATTAGTTTTTATACACAATTTGGTTCGGAACGGTTGCATCACTCTTTTCCGGAGGAAGAGGGTGATATTATAATTTCGTTGTTATGGATGACAAGTCCAAGGTTATTACGCAAAAGGCGGAGATGAATACTAAATTATTATTATTATATTTCTCGACTTTTGTCATGTCAAGTTGTTAAAGACGGATGCAGTTACATGATATCCAGGATGCAGGAGTTGTTATAACATGTTAGTTTTAATATATATATCTCAATGGTAGTCCTTAAAATCCGAAATGAGCATGTTCATAACAGATATTTGCTGCTCGAAGCGTGTTCCACTGTCGCTGTCGCTGTCGCTCTCTAATATCAGATGATATATCATCTTACATGTTATGAGCAGGTGTTTGGCTCACTTTTTGCTGTGTCACTGTAACCTTGGATTAATGTAGAATTTCAGTGGAAAGCGGATGCAATAATAATAACAATATTCTGTTACAGACACTTGGCATTGAGTAAGAGAGAGGATCTATTTATTTATTTGTTTGTGCACCTTCAACCAAGATGTACACCTCCAGTTAAAGAAGGCATATACAGTTTACTATGACAAGATACTGTAATTCAAAAATAAATTAAAAGATAGAAATAAGAATATAAATTTACAATTTCATATCTTTGAGGTAAGGCATCTGGCTGTTAACAAAATGACAAATCTTCCGAATTCTAGAAGATCTGCCATTTAGGTCCTAGATGCCACCTCATTCTTTCAATAACATTTTTTTTAAAGGTACTAAGAAAATAAAATATAAAGAGACAACTATGAAGAAACAGCTATATCAAGGAAAAAACAACAACTATGATTCATAAGTAACTACAAATAAGTGTAAAATATGGAACACAAAGGAGAATACAAAGTTTTGGTTGGTTGTATTTAAAGAAAGGCATCCGGTTATTCCAAAGATGACAGATCTTCGGAACTCCAGAAGATATGAAATTCTGGCTCCGGCTGCCACGTTACTCTTTCTGTATCAAAATTTAGATTAAGGTAAGACTAAAGAAAAAAGAGAAGAAGAAATGAAATGACAACAGCAAACAAAAGTCGACTATGATTTAGAAGTATTTATAAATATTTTGCTAGCATAATTATTTGAATTTAATGTAAGGCAACCTACAATTCCAAAGATGGCAGATCTTCGGACCACCAGAAGGTCCGCCATTTTGGCCCCGGTCGCCACCTTGCTTTTTCTGTAACAATACTTAGATTAAGGTGAGACTAAGAAAAACAGAGGAGAAGAAATAGAATGACAAACAGCAGACAAAACTGACTATGATTTAAAAGTATCTACAAATATTGTGCTAGTATATAATACAATGATTTGCTTAAAATTAACTTTGTTATACTATATGTCATGAGCCAATAGTTTTTTCAATAATTTTGTGTATATTGAAAGTGTTAAACTGAAACCTAGATCTCGACATTTGTTTAATACATTATTGTACAGTACATTAAGCAGACTCTGAGGAGTGGTGAAGATTTGTGTTTTTCTGTTCTTGGAATTGCACATGATAATAAATCTCTGGAACGATGATTACATTTTCTGATGTTAAAATTGATTCTACATAGGAATGTTGCGTTATGAAGAATACTATTTACAGTTTTGTATAGGAATATCTGCTCGGAATTTTCCCGTCTGCTTTTCAGATTAACGTAATTAAATTCACATAGCAATTGTTTATAAGGTATTTTTGATCTATAAGCCGATACATGATACTTTTATAATAAAGAAATCGCAAAAACCTTTTCTGAATTTGTTCTATTCTCTTTTGCTGTGATTGATATCTGGGTGACCAAATGACTGATGAGTATTCCAGTTTACTTCTTACCATACTATTTTATAATACACTAATACAATATATGTTATTAAAACATTTAGCATTTCTGATTATAAATCCTAGTTTTTTTGTATGCATCGTTAACTATCTGCGAAGTATGCTTTTCAAAAGACATATTAGAGTCAATACTAACACCAAGATCCTTAATAGAACACATCTGTTCAAGTTTTTCATTATTTATGGAATATGTACAGCGTTGAGTGAATTTAGCCCTACAGAAAATCATGGCAAAGCATTTTTTTAATATTGATATTTAGGTCATTACTTAAGCCCCATTCATGTAGTTCATTTACATCTATTTGAAGGTGTATAGTATCTTGTGAGTTTCTAATTTACTTATATAATTTTACATCATCTGCATACATTAGACACCTAAAATATTTAATTTTGTTTGGGAGATCATTTATGTACATAATGAAAAACAGAGGTCCTAGATTGGATCCCTGGGTACTCCTGAATTAACATTATACTTGAAAGATATTGACTGATTGTATGTAACACTGTGTTCTATTATTAAGATAAGATGAGAAAAGCCTCAATAGTTGAGAAGATAATCCAAATTTGGATAATTTATCTAATAATATAGAATGATTAATCTTATCAAATGCCTTAGCAAAATCTATATATATATTGCATGAATATCGATATTTTCAAGAAATCCATTGTACATGTCCTGTACAAAATTAATGAGATTTGTTGTAGTTGATCTGTGTGGGAAAAATCCATGTTGATATTCAGTTATATAACTCTTAACACGGTTTAAAACTCTATTATAAAGAATTTGTTCAAAAACTTTTGCTGGTGCACACAGAATAGCGATAAGTCTGTAGTTTTCTATTTTTGTTTTATTGCCACCTTTAAAAATCGGTGTTACCTTCCAAAGACTTGGAAAAGTTGCAGTGCTTAGCATCAAATTGTATATCGTACATAATGGAAACATTGATTTCTGAACATGCTTTCAAAACATAGGGTGGAATTCCATGGGATTCCTATCCATTTCTGTGATATTCTTTTTCCTTTAGTTTAGTAATAATTTCTTTGGTAAACCAAGTAGGATATTTATTATTTGTATATAACCTCTTTAGTGGTATGGTTGCATTAAATACAAAATTCACCCTATCGCAGAAAATATTTTTTTTTCAATATTGTTACATTTTTTAAAGAAGACCGATCTGAATCGCGAAGTATTTCATATAATTGATAAATATTTGCTTTACAAAAATAAGGATATTAAGTAATGTTTAGAATTATTACCTTGTATTGGCGTTAGGTGCTCTGGTCTAGATTCATTGAGGCCTTCTCCACGTGACACGTCGTTTTATTGTAATATTTAACTTATAATCTAATACATCAAGACAGGATCAAAATAACAAATTTCATATTAAGATTAATATGAATTTCCTGATATCCTTTTGTCTTTTAGAAAAAACAATCCTACGATAATATCCTGGTTGACGAATAATATATAATTATATTGTATATTTTATATGTCCTACGTAACATATAGATAAATTAAAATAATTTTATGCAAAAGCGGAGTTATGACGTTCAAAAAATATGTATTACCCGTGGCTTCGCACTCATAGATTTCAGGAATCGGTACAGTTTCTACTTCATCTTCTTCTTGTTTTTAATCTTCAATTCTTGCTGTATTGTTCTACTAAATGATGTTGCTTTCGGGGCAGACTGACTAAACGTATGGAGAAACAGTTCATAGAGGACAGTTATGTAAAAATGAGAGAAGGACAGGCAAAGATATTCGGAAACTTAATGTTTATATTTTCCATAGTAAGCTGGTGAAATACTTCTTTATAAAGTACGTTATTGTACCTTTGTGGTGCTAGAATTAACAAACTGTTGGAAGAGCTCACTGTAATGCAGGCGAACTAAAATTGTTCATGTGAGAAGCAATCCTCCATTAAGTAAATCCCTGCTATCTTCAGAAACTGCCCCTGGGACTTATTTATAGTCACTGAGAAACAGACTTTTAAGGAAAAATGTTGCCTTCTAAAATAAAATTGATACTCGGACGGTATGAGGGCTATTCGTGATATGAACACAGATTTCTCTTGAGCAGAGCCCGTTAACACAGCAGCCTCTATCACGTTCCTATTTGAGAGCTTGTACCCGTAGTCTGGTACCGTTGCAAAGTTTAGGCGGGTTTAGATTTCTGAACAACATTACAGGTATTCCCACTTCTAGGAGAAGTTTATGCTCGGGAAGGGCTGGAGGATTTTATGAATTTAGAAACTACACGGGATAGTGAATCACTCTGAACTAGTTCTTCTACGCACCGGTAGTCCATTTGGTCACTGTCGAAAAGTTCTAAGAGAATATTATTTATTGCGGGTGTCGTATTATTTGCTTACATAACCATTCCATGGATTTGCTTGTATATTCTGCATATAGGGAGAAACCTTGGATGTAAAACCTGTTACATTGGATAAGACCTGGCCTAGATGATGAGGTTAATTTATTTTCCCCTCAAAAGTAGGAAACTCTCCGTCAGCAATCCGTTTTGAGAAGTTTAACAGAACATTTTCTTGCCGACATGTCACCATTTATGTGGACTCTCATGTTTCTTTAACACGTAATTTGGTGAAAGAGGCCATAAGTATCAAGATTTGATGCACGCTTTTGCTTCATGAGCACGCGTTGCTCTTGGAACTACCGGCAAAGTCAGTCGGAAACCTCTAGCTAATAGAATGGTGCACCTCCCACAGCTCCATCTGTTTCCCTGATATCTTTCATTGTTCTGCTAAATGCCTCAAACCCCCCTTTATGTGCCATACCTGTCCCAAACAATAACTTTGCAATCCTAAAACACCTTCGTACAGTTACTTTGTTTTGTGATATTGCATGTAGAAGCTTCTGTACGTATTGAGCTTCAAACAAGGTTAAAAGTAGCATGTACAGTCCTGCCACCCTCCAACAACATAGCAGGAATGCCAGATGTTGCTACTGCCAGTACAAACATACCTTTACATCGTTCTTTGGTCAAAAGCAAGTTAATAAAGAACATTTCCTAAACTTACTTTATCGGACCTGGAGCATTGAAAAAATAACTTTACCGGAACCAGTTGTAATCTCGGCATGCCTTTTGGGGGAACAGAAATCGTATGCGCAAGAAACCACACCGAGGGAACTTAAGATGCACTTACATACCGCATGGACACTGAAAATGCCGATTAATCAATGGTAACCAACTTATTAAAAAGAGACACCCTGGGTCCAGTCCATAACATTTATTACAAATAACTTCCGAATGTTCCGCCATCACAGTAAATATATTTTCCATGGTCGAACACAATTTGCTTTAAATATTCGAATTTTCACCAAACCACTTGTAAACAAATATCTATAATAACAAAATATGTTTAACACGCCACCATGTGCTCCAAATGCCAACCAATCTTCAATTGTTTCACGAATCCAAAATAATAAAGACTCACTTTCCTACCATAAAATAACGTATTGTACGAATTTGGAACGCCTTCAAAATCCAAACGATCATACTTCAGTCCATTCCGACCTAACCTGACCTTTCGTGTCACCGTTACGAAAATTCTAAACTCAACATTGACAACTCAGGAGCGTTGAATAATTCTGATATCCAATTAGAGATTACGACACAAATTCATAAATAAACTAGCATATTTTCTTCGGTCTGAAACTAACTCACTACGCAGAGTAACTACTTCTAACTTCACTTTACTATCTCGAACATTTACCAGCAATCTCACAACTTGCCGCATTAATGACAACAACTCCAACCACAAGGAAATAAGAATTTCCACACTTCAAATTCGGTATTCAACACGCCTTCAAGTCGATGCACCACATTTGGAGCAATGTACGATCACTATCTAAAAATGTAATGGATTGACTTCTCCTTTTAAGAATTTCTCCACGTTTTAGCTCTAAATGATAAGAAACACACTCATATAATTGGCCAATGCAATTTAACACTTACATTTTAAGCACATATCTAGAGCACGAAATTACTCCGAAATGGTATTATGAACTAGTTTAAAAGCAATCATATTTTCAGTTTCTGCACTTGACTTATTTTAGTAGCACTGATCTAGTTTATGTATTATTCGTTATTTGGTTTCAATCAGCCTTCCTTGACTTAATTTAAGCGAGATTTATCCACGTAATTAGCTCTCGTCGTTATTCATTAATTTATATTGCTCACCAACATTGTTAGTTATGTCTCCTTCTATTAGAAATTCAATTTTCAATTAGCTATGTTGAATCTTACAGTTCGATATCAATTTTAAACCAACATTAATGTGAAAAGTTCTTTGTTATCCACTTAAAACTGACATCCATCTACAAGATCATATAACAGACATTTTCAGTGGGTCAGAATTCACTCCCGTGATCCTTACCACTCCCATTACCTCAGACACTATTAAGTCCGGATTTAAATTTTTCCATCACCCGGGCAATGACACCACCGTCGATCACTGTTACAAATCCTTCAAAATTTTAATCTTATATGTCAGTCAGTTTAAGGATAACGCAAAACATGACAAAAAACGACATTTTGCAGCGAGATTCAAGCTACTCGATGCACAGTGTTAATTCTCTTAAGGCCCTGATTATAAAAATTAAATTGGTCGCCTTGCTAGAAAAGTTCATTACCTGAGACTTTCTGCGCCAAAGATTGTATGTCGTAGCTGGTTTTCTTTAAATAGTATGTGTTAACTATATCTCAATGAGACCTTTTGGGATCAGCCAAACTATACCAGGCAAAGCCAATACTGCGGCTTCGATCATTGAGAGGCCAATATGATATGTAGTGTTTTTTTTCTGCTGAGCACTTTCTTGTAACTGGCTCAGCACTTGTCGACTTATATCCTCAGTGAGACTATTTTTATATTTTCGACTAAGATTCAAAGGATTTGACAATTAACAAAACACCTACATGACTATAAAGAGTTCGCGCAATTTGTGGGGAAAATTACTGAATCAGCTTCTTCTAAGGAGGAGTTCCAATGTCTGTCATCCTCCAATAAACCGAGAGCCTGACATGCAGATTGGTATGTGCGATGAAGAATAGCGTTGACAGTTTTCAGATCCGAGAAGGAAGACGGGGCTTAGACGCTGCAAGAGACGAAGGTATTAATTCCCCGTGTTATTGGGTGAATGGTGCACATCCTCCCCAAGGTGACACTTTTTTCAAAACTTCAAAATCTGTTATTCAATTCCTTCTATTGAATCTATTATTTGTCAACAAAAATTCACAATAAGGGAGTGTATTGCCAATTTATCAGTTATGCATAGGTCAAAGAAATCCTAATGGTATGGTTTGCGGAGAATTATTGAAGATTTCCTCTACGTTTCTCGAGTTAAAATATACTCGTTGACTATTCTCTAAGTAAGAAAGTAATAGGACACAGTAGTATGTAGAGGGAATGTTCTTTGACTACTGGTATTGCACTGTGATTATCTATCTGAAAGAAGGCGCACAGGCACTTGCCGGCAAAAAGATCTAACATTTGAATAAAAATAACAATATGAAAAGTAGAGGAGGAAGTTCTCTGTAACACCTCAAAAGGTACACAGTTCGTTATAAGCCCGGCCACCTTATGTGGTTCGTGGATAGCTTTTACAACGACGTTGGACCCTACTGGCAACTTCATTGTTGCAAAGCCATCGTAAAGCGAGTCCCTTACCAGGATCCCTCGTGCACCAAGTACAATACTCAGCTCTCAATACCCAGCTCAATACTACGAAGGTATAAATAAACTTAGACCTAAGATGCTCAGTTTCAAAAGAAATACACGGTGTCTGCATTCTGTTCCAACAAAGGCAATTATGAAGTCAACCAAAGAAAGACAATAGGGTACCTTCCCTACCTCCATTCTATAACGTCTGAACAGAATCTCAGACAGAATTCAATGAAGAAGTACAAAGTCCACAAGCTATGAATTCGCTGGAAACATTCCCACATGTACAGTCCATGATTCCCGACCCCTCTCTGAGACCTGATAGGAACGTATCAGAAGAACCTTCTGATCAAGAAATGGAAACGAATAACTTCATCCGCTCAACGAAATATGTAAAATTACTGTCAGGGAAACAAAATACATTCTCTCTAATAGAATTCCAAAATAAATGTCATGCCTTAGATCCAAACGAGAACACTGATATACTGCATAATAATCAAATCACCACCGCTGTTCATCTACGGCATCGAAAACAAGTACAATTTTTTTCGTACACTGAAACCAGTTTACCAAATCGAACCGATTTGCATTAATAAAGAACATATTAGAAAGCATGCCCAAGCCAAAGTCTCTTACGCTAAGCTCGTTGCATATTCAAACCAATAAAATATACAATATGCTACAAAAATACCTAAAAGAGATCACCCAATAGAGGTAGTACTCAGAAAACTTCTTGCAGATACCCTCACTGAGGACACCTATCAACATCTTTTGGATCTAGAGTTTTCAGTGATTGACGTTAGCCAAATATCAGGTCCGGAAAAAGAGAGAAAAGAGAAATTCAAATAGCATCTATTCTTGAAATATTTCCAAAAAGGTGTCGATAAAGAAGCGCTGTATGTACTCCGCCATTGACTAAACTATAAGTTCACAGTAGAACCATACAAGCCTACTGAATTTTTGCAGTGCTTTAAATGCCAAAGATTACGCCATTCAAACGTGTTGGTCCAAACCTTGTTGCCTAAAGTGTACAGGAATGCACCTCACCGGAAAATGTCTAAAAAAAAACGAACATAACAAGCTCTATCTGTCAATTGCAGAGGAGCTCACCCAGCTAATTATAGAGGATGTAGATTGTTCAAGAACGAAAAAATCAAAAGAGCAAACAATAAAACATCTGTAAAGGACAACAACAAGCAATTGAACAATAATAACAAAAATAACACTGGCATTCCTGCTCAAACACCAAACTCAGCTCCAAATACTCTGCAATCCAGTACCAGAAGCACATATGTAAACACCACGAACAACTCTAACAGTAGTACACAGCCACCTGCAACTGACAATACAACCTCCAATCAACATAGCACAG
>JAGDQP010039194.1:0-13446 GCA_022664845.1 Lepisma saccharinum | reverse complement strand
TGATGGGATAAATTTTACCCAAACACTTTCCAATAAGTTTCCTCTTCGCATCACTTTCGTCACGAACCAAGGAGATAAGGTCAAGGATATGGTCACGAATGAATCACTTCACATCACGCTATCAATGAAAGTTTTAAATTGATGCAATTTTCATTGATTATATAGCTTCTTTGTGTCGCATTTTGCTCAGATTTATTGGAAACGTTGTGAGTTTCATCGCTACTGAAGGCTTTCCTGATACTTCTTTAAAACCTTTACTCTGATCAAGCAAGCAAGCAAGAAAAAAATCTAAAAAGAATATAACTTAATTCAACACACCAGATTAGCATTCGCTTAGTATAATTGGCGATAAACAGAACATACTTCGATCAGGATGACCGGATAAATTACCAGGTTTTCCCGATTAACTCTTCAAGCCGAAATTTGAATTCTTATCAGTCTTTGCCTGCGGCGATAATTTTAAATACTAAATAAAGACTATTTTTTGTATGCTAGCAAAAATGTATTTCTTTTCATGAAGTTGAATAAACTAACAACAGATGTCAATAAAAACAAGTTTCCTCTAGTGGCTGAATATGTTTAATTGCGATATTTTGCCGATAGATGGCAGAGAACATAACGTTACGAAAGTATTCAATCTTGCTTAGACCGTACGGTAAACAGCTATAAGGAGCCCGTTTCTCTGGCGTACATGGTACGGCAAACCGGCTTTAAGGGTTAAGGCTAATAGGCTTCCTCTCTAAAGGACTTAGCTCGGCCATCTTTAAAATATACAGGGTGTAACGGAATTGGACTAACAAACTTCACAGGTAAGTTCCTGAGACCAAAACAAGAAAAAAATTGTCTTTATCATTTATTGTATTTCACTTCCATTACGAGATGCAGAGTTTCCAATTAGAGTCCAAAATTGACTCCTTACATGGTGGAGTTAATTAGCATTTCTTAATAATTATAAACGTTGCTTTAAAGTAAAACTAAATTTTTGGTAGCTAATTTGTATCAGTACTAAATATTCAAGGTAGAATTTGTTGTAGATACTGGATGTTAAAATATGATGTCATTGGATTATCAGCGTTGCAAACGCGGTATAATGTTTATTTTTTCAAAGGGCATTACGTCGATTTGTTGGATATTTGGTATTCCCTAATAATGGTAAACATAATATTTGAAGGATAGAATGCAGTGTTGCAAACTGTGAAAATATACGAGATGAAATATTTAGAAAATCGATTTTTAACGTTTCACCTGGTATTATACTCAGAACTTGCAATACTGCGTTCTGTGTTTACAACATATCGTTGGCTTACACGTGAAACACATTAAGTCAAAAAGCATAGTTTGGAAAAAACAAAGGAGAGCGAAATTGTAATTTTGCAATTCAAAAGCAATACTAGAAAAATAAATGTCAGGATTATATTTTTATTTATATAATTTATCTATCGCGTATACAAGGATATTTACGTATTGTTATGATAAATAACGATTTAAAATACCAATAAACGTGGTTAATGTATTTCCAAAATTACTAATAAACACATTTTTTGACGGTCAACACTATTGTTCTACACCAATAGGAAGAAGACACACCTTTGGTGTACAAAACCACATTAACGTAAGATCGCAAATTTTTGACTTAATGTGTCTCGCTTGTAAGCCGATGATATGATGTATATCACAGAGGATTGATCACGGACATAGTCCATTTTTTTAAAAAAATATCAGTTGGTAACACTGATCACCGGATGACATCACATTTTAATCCCTGAAATCAACTGTATTAATAGAAATAAATTTCAGAAAACTAAACTTCATTTAAATGTAAAACCAATTTATCTAGAAATATTACATTTCCTTTACCGTTGTTTGTTTTTGCCCTTCAGTTTGGAAGACCTGCATTTTAAAAACAAAACAGGATTCGACCCATGTTTATGAGAACATTTTTCTTCCTGTTTAGGTATCAGGAAAACACTCTAATATTAATATATTTTGCAGGCATTAATTTGGTAACCGATTATCAAAAATCATCCATTATTTTTATTTAGTTTAAATCATAAATTCGCGATGTGAACTTTTCTGTATGAATAAAAATGAGTGTGAGTTTGTCCGTCATCGTATCACGCAAAAAACGGCTGGACAAACCCGGACCAGTTTTGGCATAAAGTCAGATCTTGATCCGAGCAAGATTTGTATCATTTCATTTTATACTCCAAGCACCCCAGTTGCCAATGTTGCTAACCTATTTTTAAATTATATTTTTCAAATGGTTTCCATATCTTTTGATTTATCCGCACCAAATTTGGCACGAACAATTTTAGACACAATAGAAAAAAAATATATATTTGTGTCTTCGTCTCACCAAGTACCCCAGTTGCTAGTGTCGCCAACCTACGTATTTTAAAATTGAATTTTTCAAATGACTTTCGTATCTTCGCTCCGCCTGCTTAAAAAATATAGGGCCTATATTTATTCGGCACATATCATGATATACGAACCAAAAATATTAAATCTCGCTTCAACGGTGGCTATATTACCTAGAAATTTTTTCTTTAAAAATAATTTTAAAAAACTTTTAAAGACATACTTATCTTCATTCGTAATAAAGAGTAAAAAAAAAAATTTTTTCTTTATACATGACTAAAAACAAAAGCATGGGACACTCTATCATATACAGTCACTTTATAAATTTTTCAATTGCCTCCCCCTCCCTTTTCTTTTTCGTCACGCATAAACAAAATTATTTTTTTTACTCTTTAGTACGAATTGTTTAAGAATGTAAAAAGAGAGAGAATAAAACTACTTCAAAAACACATTAAAAAAAAATAATGTCCACAAGATTTAAAAAAGTACATTTGCAAAATATGGAATAACAACGTTTTTGAAATGAGGGGTATTATATCGCAGGTATTTGTCTAATGTTTATTAAACGATATTATTATTTCGTTAAAATGCAGACATTTCACAAACAAGTCATGTTACTTTCCTAGTTTTATTTCAACAAACACTTTCTTATATGGAAACCGAAGATCATAAGTGTCGCGCGTGTTGCATAATAGAATTTTGGTAATCGCAATTGCTGACTAGGTTTAACTATTTAGTTACCTGGAGATAAATGAAAGACCAGAGAAAAGCAAAGCATGCACAAATACGGGATTTATAATATAAAGTTGGGGCGAGCCCCCTACCGTGAATTCTTTGAATAGAGAAAGCTAACCCAAAGAAAGACCTGTCAGTTTCAGACTCAACCCAAATCTGACATCAGTTTTTCTCTATTAGCTTTAGTTGCGGCGCTAGCCTGCGTTAGAAACAGGCAACAACATATACAGAGTATCCCCAAAAATGGAGTCACCCTTTGTATTTATTTTCAATTAAAATTGTGTACATTTTTTGGAACACCCGGTATATAAATGAAACTTACATTCTCCTCCCTACCTTTTAAGTCAGTCAATATAAGTGCCAAGCGTTGATGCATTGTTTATCACGAAATTATAATCAATCAAATGACGATATTGATATTCACTTTGTATTGGCATTCGTGTCGATCCTATCGTAAATTTCTATTCACTTACGATTCAGAGGTCAGTGGAATTAAATATAAAACCAATTCAGTATTTGGTATTGTACACTCTGAGTTATTGAAAACGACTGATGACAAAGTTTTCGAGTTCCACAAAAATGCACATTATAAATCATTCCTGAACTAATATCCAGTATAGAATTAAAGCAAATATTTCATTTGTTAAAATCGCTTCATAACTTTCTTAGACATTGTGTTATTTCTTTTTAAATTAAAAAAAAAAAATCTTCGCCATTTTCTGGGAATCTGATTGTACATCGCAGCAATCGTACATCAACCTTAAACTAAAAATGTTAAAGTAAGTACATAAATAAAAATGTTTTGTGTTACTTTGCATCTAGTGGCGTATCCAGAGAAGGAGCGCCCTCTCCCTCAAGAGACAACAAATCATCTCAGAAAATCATTTTTATTCGAACAAATCTAATTTATCTAGAAACATATATTTTTGGTGATACCTGTTTCATTTTCCATGAAAAAACTTACTAATGTGAAACTACACACACCTACACACACATACCAACACACCAACTCTCTCTCTCACACACGCACACACACTCTCTCTCCCTCTTTGTGGGAAATATCGAAAATTTCCCTAGTCCATTCCAGCTGTGCCCTCCCCTTAGGAAAATCTTGGATCCACCACTGCTTGTGCCGTCCTCTACTAATCAACTTTAACTTTACGGTAAACATGTCCATCATTGTGGTAAAGAACAATGATAAAACAATAGCTCCTAATTTGAATAGTTTTGAACATGTTTTCATAATAACAGAGACCAGGTTCTGATTTTTAGGTGTTTCCTTTCTTTTTTTTCTTAAAAAAAGGTGGAATATAAAACTTTACCAACCTTTTAGTTTAAGAGTTTCAGTTCTCATTATTTCTAACATAGAAAAATACAACAAAAAATATGTTTTCTACAATGGCTAATTATTTTATGTGTATCCTTTTCCATTCTTATTGTGTTTATTTTTCTCTAAAAAGGATATAAATTAGTCATAAACTAACTTACTAACGGCAACATTCTGTTATTCATCTCCGATAACTTTTTCTAATTTCAAGGTAAAAAAAAAAAGTGGTATATCGAACGTGGCTCTTTTATTATTTCCTCTACAAAAGAATAATGGAAGTGTAAAAAAAAAAAAAAAGATTTATGGTTGGTTTTTAAATGTTGTTGTATATGGCCGAACAATGCCTATTCAGGATTCTAGTATGATGTGCAGGCGGGTCATAAATTCTCATGTTACGGAGCTATTTTAGTTCCATCTCCCATTATTAAGCAAATGGGCGAACCTCAAAAAGTACACAAGGATTAAAAAGTACGCACAAAGTGAGAGAGATAGGGTGGGGGCCGCGGGAGAAAGAGACCTTTTAATGATTTATTTATTTTGGACTAAAAGCTACACCGTATCGCAAATAAACCGGGTTGCTTTCTATGGATATTATGAAAAGATTTGATGTCTAAATAGCTCATTTCCTACTTTAAAAAAGGACAAAAAAACCTCGATAAATCTGTTTACTAGCACCTTTTTGTTGGGCTTGGAACTCTTTACCATTGGTTTTCTGCCAAAAATCGGTTCGTCCTTGAAACCAAAAATTATTTTTCTCCCATTCATACGTACAAGTTCATGACAATTTCGATCTTCTCAAAGATTGCTTTTCAAATATTAGCGGTGAAAAATCAGACTCAGGTATGGCAATAAACTTGTAATCTACGAAATATTGCGATCAGGACGAAGTCATTTATCTTACATCTTCAGCGCCTTCAACAATCAATTAGCTCGAAATGACGCCTATCAAATGCTCCGGGGCTGGCTTCTATACGGAATAATATGATTTATATAATTATTAAGTAATCCTTTCTTATTAATTCAACTATTATTGTCGGTTCGATTACTTTCAGCTGTATCAATGGGATAAACTAAGTTCGGACTACCAAGGAGATGCTTATTGGTTGAAATCTCACTAACGTATGAACAAGTTATGAAGCGATTTTAACAAATTAAATGTTTGTTTTAAATCTACATTCACTGAATGTTGTGGACTTTGAAAACTTTGTCATCGGTTATTTTATGTGAACCAGAGTGTACAATAGCAAATAATGAATTGGTTTTATATTTGATTTCGATGATCTCTGATGCGTAAATTAACGGCAATCTACGATAATATCGATACGATATCAATAGAAGGTGAATATCAATATCGTCATTTGATTGATAAACGATGGATGAACCCTTTTACATTTTTATTAACCGACTTCAATAAAAAGAGGAGGAGACTGTAAGTGCCATTCATATGAATGTTGTTGCTTATCCGTAACGCAGGCTAGCGCTCCAACCGAAGCCAGTAGAGAGAAACTGATTTCAGATTTGCGTTCAGCGACCTTGATTTATCCGACTGTTTGCAATCTTGTGACTCTGAAAGTGGCAGATCCTTTTACATTTGCTTAGCTGTCTCCATTGTAAGAGTTCAGACTACAGCTTCAATGAAAGCAGGTAAAGAGCAACTGGCTTGAGATTTGGCTCTAAAACTGACAGTTCCTTTTTATTTGTGTTATCATTCTCCATTCAAAGAATTGACGCTAGGAGACCAGCCCTAAATTTTGTTTTATAACTGCTTATTTTGCGCATCTCGAGTCATTCTTTTTGCATTTCGTGCTAGTCCAGTGCTAGTTCCGTTGATGTCTTTCCCGGCCAACTAATGAACAGTCAGCAATTGCGATTACTCCTTTCGCATTATACAACGTGCACGACACCTAGGTTCATTGGGTTTCATATAAGTAAGGGGGGGTGCAGAAATGAAGCAAGAAAAGAAAGTAACCTTCTTATTTGAGAAATCTTCATTAAATAATAATAATAATAAAATAATAATAATTCCGCTTAGTAAACCTTAGATAAATATCAGCAATATGATACCGCTGATTACAATAATGTTGTTATCCCATATTTTTCAATTGGCTTTCTTAACTCCTGTAAGCATTGCTTTTTAAAATATATAGTGTATTTTGCATTTTCAATATTTTTTAAGTTTACTAAGCAATACGTTGGAGCGGGGTTAAAAGTTTTCGGAACGTATATACAGCAAATAAATATACATTCAATAATCGCAAACTGCTTCCAACTTACGATAGTAATACCACAGAAAACGTACAGAGAATTAGGCTGCATTTATAAATAAATAAATATCTGCGCATTTCTTTCTGATTTCGAACGAAGAAGTACCTTTCCTCTAAGTATAGAATTATTCGAAGTAACATAGGTCTACTTTAGAACTGGAAGCAATTAAAACTGAATACGTGAAATATGTTGTTGTACTTACACGTGGAGGCGGTAATGACAATAGAAACAAAGTAAGCACCGGCGAGACAATTGAAGATTAGTCCATTTCGAGTCACAAACGTTCGTTGATAATTCTAAAAAAAAGAAAAAAAAAGAAAAGAAAGTTTTAGCAAAATCTGATGTCAAAACTCAACCCATACTTTTTTTCAATCGCAGTTTAGTTACGAATCCATATACAGCACACTGAATTCATTATAATAAACCAGTGAAGAAACTTCAATATAAAAACTGTATTACGTTTAAAATTTTTAAAGTAAAACCAATAATAAATGCGTAAATCAAAGGAAAGATGTTCGTTATACATATTATGTTTGAATTTTGTTTTTCCTGTTTCTTCAAACCCAGGCAATTCTGTCAATGATTGTTGAAGGTTTACATTTGAATGATGTGTTATAGAATTACGATATAGAAAAGAAAATCCATTGCCTTATGTGAACATATATAACCCTGTCATTTGCCTCTAGGAAAACAATTACGAAGCTTTGGAACCAACAGATACCAAATCGAAAATAATAAAATCTTAGTTAACAGGTGGCAGCACGTTTGAGATTCACACTCTAATTAATAGAAAACGCGATTGTCGCAAAAACGTCACATATTACTTTGATCAAATTTGTTTCCAAGTTTGTGTTTCAGTTCAAAAAGTAATTACCAAATCTTGTGTCAGAGGCGATTTCTGCATGCAGGAATCGAGGAGTTTCTTACAACCAAAAAGTGTTTAATAATTAACTTTTGCATAAAAAAAAATATGATATCTAGGGATGTTGAAAATTTAATTAAGTAAATGCGCAAATAATTGCAACTGTGAATTGAGTGTATTGCTATCTAGCAGCAAACTATAACGCAGAAGTTAATGTTCTTGCGATTCCGCAATTAGTAGGATTTTCATCTTTCTTCCTCGAACGTCCATACAACTTACACGTCCACGCCTAAGACAAAACATAGGCGATATAGAACCAAAAGAGGAGCAATCGTCTTCTCTGTCCTTTTTCTTGGAAAATGACGTAGTGAAGTAAAACACATTTCCCAGTGTCGTTCCACAGCAAACAATGTTGCCAGAGCCACTATTGAAAAAATTAACCTATGTTTTCGGAAAACCTCACTAATACCCTTACACAAAGCTTGTAAGGTTTAAGATATGAATTCTCTTTCTCATACTCAATAAGCAGCTTCTTTAGTGGCAACGGTAAATACTACAATCAGTTACACGAAAGGGTTTTCAGCAGAAAAGTGTATTTTAAAACATGGATTAGCTTCTAAAAGTAACATGAGCAAATTTGAGGAGTTTTGAAAAGGAATTCATATTTCGTGATTTCCATGTGCAGAAAACTGCTTTTTTAATCAGGTTGGCAATCCTAACTGGCTTTTGGAGGTGAAACACACCTCTTTCTTCCTGTAATTCCTCAGTTTTTAGTGTTATATATGATAGTTTACCGTCATTAACATGGACACTACTAGCTTTTACTACTATATTGAAAATTCCATTATGGTACAATTGAATTGTTTAAGAAGTTTGCTATTTCAGTGCCTTCAATGAATTTCATTAGGTAACCAGTATAGATGTGAGGTTTGGTTAACCATTTACTTCATCAATAGCACGGGCAAATGTAAGACCTTTTGCAATGACATTTTTGGAATTTAGTATCCACGTTAATGACAGGTGTCCATGCTAATGACATTTTCTCTTGAGTATTCTAGATGATCTAGGCCAGATCATGTTGTTACAACAGTCAATTTCTATTGTATATATGCCTTATTATATAGTGTGATCATTGGGAGTCGAAACCCGGATCTCTGGAATTCCATCAGCTCTGCTTTTTTCTTGTTTCTATACCTGGGCTGTTATGTGTGATACGTTCAGTGAGAACTCCTTGTAAGCTTTCCTAGTTCAAAGAACTTTGCGTCTCATGAGTAGTTCTGAATCGCACGCAGCTTGTAGTTGCTGTGATTTGCAAGTGTTTGTTAGATTTTTTTTTCAGCTTAAGTGCTTCTAGGCAGAATATTCTGGATTTCATAGTATGATCTCTATCCGTGCGTTTATTATGTCAATATTAATCGAAAGCAGTTTTCTTTGGCATCTTTAATATGCATTTGGTTCTTTCATCTTATTTTTCAACTGATATGGTTCTCTGATCAGTCTAAGCATTCCTGCGTTCATGTATTGGTTATATTTGTATTTGTATTGACCAGCTTTTTTCTTCAGAAAATATCACAGAACGTGTCAAATTAACGGCTTGGCTATGGTGTTGCCATGGGAATAGCCGCGACAGAGCCTGGCCGTAGGCAGGCCAGAAGCTGAACGTAATTTTGGCGGGAAGCACAAGACTGGTAGCGTTGCCAACCATAGAATAATTAGTAGGTTGGATATTGTATGGAATTAATTCTTGGTATTACATAGGTTATCAAGTTGCCATAGAACAATGGAAATCCTGAGTTGATTGAAGAATAATAGGCTCAATGTCATCAGGTTAGGAGAATTGGTTTGTCATTATATGACCAGATGTAGAAGTCATCTTTATTATTATAAATCAACCATATTTGCTTCTAAAAACTTTATTATTGCAAATTACAATAATTGGTTAATACTACGGCAATCTATTACTTCAGGAAACTCCAGGTCAGTGACCTGAGGCATATCATCTTTATCTTAAGTTATCTTTTAATTGTATGGTTTGGAACATTGACTAGTTTCATTATTCATTTGTTAGTCTCGCGTCTTTCGTATCTAAGATGTCATGTTTGTTTAGTTGGAATATCTCCTTGGTGGCGAATGCGCGTCTTTTGTCAGTTTCATCATGTCGGTCTCGTATCATTAACAACAGTCTTATTTATATCATGTCGGAACTTATAACCATCGATGTACCTAGGTATGGTACTGTGACCTGTTACAACCTTTCAAGGAATAAACTTGATGTATTCTACAGATTTTCAAGTTATTGAAATGGTAAATAATCTGGTAGTCTATCGTCAACGACATCATATAAAGCATTCGTTATACACGCATAACAAGTCCAATTTATAATACTACACAACAGTTAATAACATATGAATCAAGAGAACTCTCCGAATGGTACTAACAGTGAGATAATAATCAGTCTTACCTCCATTCCGCTGTAGAAAATCCATAGTAGAAAGAAAAATATAGGAAAACCCAACAACCTTAGAGTCATGTGAGCAAGACCCACTTTTCGGAAATTGAAAGTTGCTGCAAACAACCTCCTGCAAAATAATAATTTAAGTTATTTATTAGAGTGCTCTGAATGACTATAACACATATACAACACATCGTCGCATTAACATAACAAGTACAGTGGTAAATGCAAATTTAACATACATTGAGATGTAGACGGATTATGATTAGAATACTAAAAGAATTAGAATAGTCATTGATTTTTGTGATGCAGTTAGCAAATTTGGTTTAAAATAACACAAACTTTCATTTTGTTGATTTGACGCCATTCTTCACGTCTCGTTGCAGATACACAGTACTGTTTATATTTCCTATTAACTTTAAATCGTCTGCATAAATAGAGGTATCCAATGAGAAACCCTTGTAGAAATATCATTAATAAAAATGTTATATATAATGTGGGTCCTAAAGGTGAACCTTGAGGAATGCCATTTGCAATTTTACGCATAATAATAATAATGGTGCCTGAAAATACTTGAACATTGATTGCAGCTGTATATATGCAAATTATGTCTGTTTGCTAATCCCTTGAGCAAAACTGTTTCCATGCCTATTGAAACATAAATTCATGTCAAATGTAGCACTTAATTCTTTAACTCGTATCAGTTTTATGTATCTTTGTATCAAGAATAGAATATTTACTAGGATAGTATCGAACTTTTTTTTGTCTATCATTTTGTGTTATGTTCACTAATTAGTTAGAAATCAAATAATATCATTTGTAATTTTTTATGATAAAAATTAAATTTTAGAAGATAAAATTGGTATTGTTCTACTAACTCAACGTTTGTGTATTTAATAGCTTCTTCAGATATCTGTACTTTAGTGCGTTTAACCTAATAGATAATCAGGCCCTGTACACGCCAATGCAACTGCAATGCATATAATATTTTTTATATAATAACATTTCAAGAAAAATTACATATTACCCTCATATTCGACCATCTTAAGAAGTGTCAGCACACATAAATGAGTAAGAAACACAAACCTCGAACTAGAAAATCATATTTTGTTGAAGTTTGATTTGCACAATCTTAACATTTTTTTTTTTACCAATTATTGGCGAATTATAGAAAAGTCATTAACGTATTAGATAGCTTTAAAGTTCATTCAATGAATCAATCATGAATAGATAATTATGGTTCCCATTGGTCCTGTTTTTTTTTTTCGGGACAGTTCCGTTTTTATTTTATAAAATGTCCCAGCCGCCTTTTCACTCTTTTAATTTCAGAAGTCATTTCGATACAATGCATTTCAAACCAGATTGACCCTTATAACTTAACAAAACACCAGTGGCGGCTCATCAGGTGAAGCTGGTGAAGGTCAACTTCACCTATTATTTTGATGTGGATTAACTAAATATCCATTAATAAGTATTAATTGGACCAGAAAGTCAGTCAACATCATCTGAGATCGGATAGTGGTATTATCAGTATCGTGTCTAAGACCAGAATTCCAAGATAAATGTTAATGAACAAGGATAGTAAGAATGTGTTGATGGATTTTGGTATGACTGCACCTATTATTTGTGTCACGAGCCGCCACTGTAAAACACAAGGACTTAGTGTCCTATTATGGCAATTAACAAGAAACTCATAAACAAGAAAGATGGTGGACAGGCAAGCTCGAAATGTCTGATTCGGGCTGCATTTAGTATATAGGTTTCTATGACAAGCTGTTACTTTCTGAATTTCCGGTTCCGCTACGTTCAGCTTCCGACTGAAAATATAGGAACGCGAACTACTACACTATAGTAGTTGCTAGAGTTGGTGGAATCTGCTATGTTAGTGGTTTCAGTATAAACTGATCGTATTATGCCAATAAGTGCAGCATAAATTTCCCTTCACGAAAAGGAGTTTAGTCTAGCTAGATGAAAATGCAAAATATCATTTATGTAACTCTAAAATTTGTATTGGTGTCGCCAAACTTTGTCAACAATGTAACATTTTAATATTAGTACCTTATTTGAAGTGCAACATATAAATGACAGATTTTTTTTTTCTAATTTTAATGTCCCATCTTTTTAAGGACAAATTTGGAAATGTCCCACTTCTTAAAGAAAACATATTGGAATCGTAAGATAGATAGATAGATAGATAGATGGAGAGATAGAGTACTTACGCGATTAAGCTGAACAAGACTTGGAATGTTCCTGGATGGCCAAAAGCTGAGAGAGGAACTTTCTGGTGCGCCGCTATTGGATCTGGTTCCAAGACAGGGCCTGCAGATTTCCTAAATGGACCTCCTTCCAGTTTAAATTTCTCTACAAGAGCTGCTATCTGTTGATTGGATTCGATGAAACGTTCTCTTGATCTACGATCGACTGTAGACAAACATACTAGAAAAAAATAAAACAGAAGCGAAATGAAGTTTCTTATCTCATTCAGTTGAAATATCATTTACCTTCGTAACAATCTAAATGCGGAATAATAATGGAAGTTTTTTTTTATATAACAACAATATAAAAACAATATAACACAGGTGGTCACACAATAGCTATGTGAACAGATTATATAAAAAAATGTATTGAATTTCAACCAAAATTATGGAATTTGGGAAGGTCTTTTATTGCTGTTCTGAAAAATCATAGTTCTGACTATCTTCTTTTTGTTAAAAATAAGCCTTCAACCCTTCCAATTATTTTTTATGAATTTAAAGTTGATTCATATTCATATCATTTAGCTTGTATTTTTATGTTACACTGGACTCTTCGATACGTACTGCGTATCAATATGGTACAAATAGTATTGATAGATGGTACTACGTTCGCGGATTAGTACTAGAAATTCCAATAAAAAAAAAAAAAAAAAAAAAAAAAAAAAAAAAAAAAAAAAAAAAAATATTATTAGATTTATTTCTTTTTGCCACAGCGGAGCTTGCAATAATAAAAATGGGAATTTATTTTTGAAATATTAAGAGACTTTTGCTAAAAGGATCTAAAGTGAGCTGCATATTACAGATTGTCGGAAGTAGTTACAGTAATCTCGTATTATGGTTATCCGTAAACATGATGAGCTGTCTTTGACTGTTTTGTAAATACATTTCGCACGTTGAATCATCTACTTCTGTGCCTTGATGATGATATGAGCTTAGGAGGGGTGATTTTAGTGGAAATCAAGTTTGAGTGTGTAGAGAAGTGCATGAGAAAATTTCCATTGTAATTGGGTGTGAGTGATCGCCAACGAAACATATGGTTATTCCATGGAAATATTCTGGATGGACATTTAATTGCTGAATATTATACATTACCTTTACCAAAACCTAATTGCGTGGATATTGATGAAGAATGAATCTCTCCAAAACCGATTTCTACTGCTATCAAGGAAGTTTTTTGTATAATGTAAATTTT
>JAGDQP010039193.1:0-17844 GCA_022664845.1 Lepisma saccharinum | reverse complement strand
ACAACATTCCACACACCACGATTCAGGAGCTGTATACGTCCATTCCACGTCGGATCCAAGCTGTTTTGGACGCAAAAGGAAGCCCCACACCATACTAGGTATGATTTTCACACTTTTTCAAACGTTTTAGATTTTTTTGTCCAACCCCTGTAGATCAAGTTGCATATTACATTCTGAAGTGATACTATTGTTCATTCGTTGTTCGCGGTGTCATATTATTTGTTTCAATCGCTTTTTTCAGACCGAAATTAATATATTCTCTTACTGAAATATGTTCCTTTTAATCACCATTGTATAGAATGTAATTTCCAAACTTTTATTCTCTATAACTACTCAGCGTGCGTTACACTTTACTGCATATATGAACAATATAATGATTTTTTAATTCCACTGCTAACACTCAATATCGCTAATTAGGGATATACAAACTTTCCTGGTCAGCGTGCTTTAGTCCTACATTATTTGACATGTGTTGTTCTGTTTTCGCTATTCTAATTCTGTGAGTGTTTCTCGTCGTAGATCCGACTCCAAAAATTAGCTCATATATTTTCTCGCTGAGATCACCAATGAGAATTTAGAAGAAATAGATCCACATAGAAAAAGATTGTCGCCTTGAGACATATCTTAGAGAATTAATGGAAATACAATGGGACTGTTCACCAGTTATTCATTGATTTTAAGAAAACATATAACAAATAAAAGATGACAAAAATGGGGCTAACATTGAATGGCTTGAATCAACTGTTCGTGTATGCGGTTGATGTAGATTTAATAGGGAGCGATGTAAATTTAATAGGGAGCAATACGAAGTAGCACCTTTGTCTTATAGGAAGCATGCGATGAGATAGGTCTATAGATAAACATAGAGAAAACAAAATACACGATAAGCCGATGATAAGCCGAAACACTGGGAATGAAGGAAATAGATACACGACAATTAAGAATGAGAACATAGAGAAAGTAAACAAGTTTAAATAATTGGGGGTATATGTAACAAGGAAACACGAATTCACAGAAGAAATAAAAGGTAGCTTAGCATCGGGTAACGCATGTTTGTACTCAGTTCAGAAACCCCTAACCTCGCGACTAATATCAAGAAAGTTGAAATTTAAAATATACAGAACTGTTATTTTCCCGTAATATTTTACGTCTGCGAATGTTGGAGTACAACCCCAACAAATGGACATAAATTACCAGAGTTTGAATATAAGGTCTTGAGAAAGATATACGAGCCGAAATGGGACAAGATGAGTGGGAAATGGAGGAGACTGCATAATGAAGAATTTCACGAACTTTGACTCATCCGATACTGTAAGAATAATGAAATCGCGACAAATAAAATGAGCAGGCCATGTAGCTCAGGTAGGGGAAAAACAAAGATTATATCCCATCATGATTGGTAAGTCGGTGGGAGAGAAACTGTTGGGAAGACGGAGACGACATTGGGAGGATAATAATAGAAAGAATCTTCGAGAAGTAGGTGTTTGTGATGAAAACTCTCTTGATCTTGCTCAAGATAGAATCCTATGGAGAATGATTTTACCGCGGCGATGAACTTCCGAGCTGCGTAAGCCATAGGGTAAGTAAGTATTCACTCGCTATCATTACGCTCACTCTGTTTAGTACCTCGCTTTGTCTTCGAACATACGCTCTATATTTTGAAATTTGCAGTGTTTTAAGCTTCGCAGTTTTCTGTTGTGCGCTGTTCTGAAGGCATTGTATAGAGTCTTTCTTTAATTTGATGCATCTGCTGTTCTACAACGCTTTGTTTCAGCAGATGTTGTTGTGTCCAAGGCGTGTTTCAGCAGGTTTTGTGTTTAGAACTTTGAGTTCTTCTAACGCACTTCTCTTTCGCGCGTTGTTCTTACGGCACTGTTATCAGATGCTACGATTTATAGTGGTTTCAAATATGCCTAGTACAATAAAAGTAGTTATTGCGGTTTTTTTTACAATTTCTATATATAAGAAGACTTAGTGCGACTGGAGTATTTAGATAAAGAAGAACAAAATATTAACAGCAAATATAGAAGATATAAATGATGGCGTGATAGAAATTTAACTGGTGGAAATCGCTCATGCTTTATAGGACGAAAAACCTAAATTATATAATATTCTGTATTATAATGTATGTCTTAATTCTAATTATAATATTAGGAATATATTGCTAATGAGTCACCCTTTCTAAGAGAAAATTGTATGGGGTTGAATGTCTGAGTACAAGGGATGCTGGAAAAGTTTCTGCAATCAATATGAAAAAAGGCATGTAAAATTCTCGAAATGGCTTTATTACTTCCCAAGGTTGACACACTTCTGCATACGCTCAAAGTTATTTTGAAAGTATGTTTTCCATTCGGAGACTGGTACCTCAAAAACCGCTGTTCAAAATGCGTCAACAGCTGCTTCAGGCGAGACAAATCGCTCATCACGCATCTTCTTTTTAATGTTTAGGAACAAAAAGAAGTCATTAAGTGATGAATCGGGTGAGTACGAACAATGAGTCATTAATTTGACATTTTTACTGGACAAGAAATAAACAGTTGTGTGTGTGCTGAGTGGGAGCTAGCGTTGTCGTGGTGAAGAATGATTCGATGATTTTGATTTGTTTTACGCAGTTCAATCATGACCTCTTTTAAACAAATTGTTGTATACCACTCAGCATTTACAGTCCTTTAAACTTCTAAGCCTATGGTTGCCACATGTCCTGTATAACCGAAGAAACAAGCAAGCTGCTTGGCAACACTCCTCAAAGGAAAAACTTTTTTTGGCTCACTTTGAAACAAGCAAGCAGTGGATTCCTGTTTTGTTTTGGGTTCGTAGCAATAAATCCAAGCTTTGTCTCCTGTAACGATGTAGTACACCAAATTTAACATACCTTGGATGAATTTTTGAACGAGCTGTTTTTGAATTTCAGTCAAGTTGTGTGGGATACAACAGACTGAAAGGTTTCGAACGTTCAGGTAACCATGCAAAATAGTATGTATTGCTTTCTAGTTGATGTTCAAGGATGCCTGAATCTTACGGTGTGTCAGATGGCGATCTCTATCAATATACAGGGTGCCTGTAGATTCTGTGCAAAACCTTGACCTGAATCAATCATCCCTTTCTAAGATATCGCATCACGTTATTTAAGAGGAAATATTTCAAAAGAGATTCAAGTGATTTTATTTACCTCTTTTTCATTGGAGAAAGGAAGTCTAAAGTTACTACAAGAATCATATTTTATATTATTAAAATTTTACGATATTAGGCTGCAAAATATGAAGTCTTCAATTCTTCACAATATTTTCATATACTTACAATGCACAAAAGTCATAAAAAACATAGAATCTATAAACGAACAATTTTCAAGTTAAACGATTTTTTTACCTTGTTCAATAATGTACTAGAAAGTAAAGAAGAATATTTTCTCATAGGTGAATTTTAATAAAATTTTGCGAAGCCCATAAATAAATTAATTCCATCATACCGAAAATCTTAATGATACGTTACACTATGAATTTGGAATAAACCTGCGTTGTGTACCATTGTACAGACTGATAAATCAGCACGTCATTTAGCGAAGCAGGCATTGTTGCGCAGGTTTAAAAATTATTCATGAGTTAAGTGTATGTCTTCATCATAAAGCAATGCTTTTTATTAAATCTGCCATTCACAAAAGCGCTGTTGAAATCCTTTTGAACGGAAAATCATTATATAAGAAAGGGTTTCTGGTTAATTGAAGAAAATTGTGTAGTTCAGTTACAGAACTCTTCTAAAAATATTTCATCTGATCTAAAGCTCTCTATATTGTGTCGTAAAGAATTGCGAAGTACACTTAAAGTACAATTATCGATTTGGGAATGTAAAGACAAGAGACTGCTTCTTGCCTATCTAAAGATACCCCTTGGTAAGGTGGCCATATTTTTTGGCCACCTTACCAAGGGGACCGGGTTAATTTCTAACATTATTTGCATCAGTTTTTATTTTATCAGTGATTACAGGGAGAATGGGTATAACTTATAACATTATTTCATAAGTTTTAATATAAATGTACTTGTACTTCTGTTGCAGTACGATAAGTTAATTAAAGGGGCACATAACGTATATTTCAATTTTATTAATATTTTAGATCAAAAGATGCCTTAATAATATCAAGGATTTAGCGAAAAAGTAGAGAATGTAAAATTAGCCCTCCTGAAACGAGTACATCTGGTTGTCCTAGACCAGTGGTTCTCAACATGTGTGACGCTAAACTTTTGAGACTTCGTGCTTTTGCTGGTAAAAACAATTCAAATAATTTCAGTCAATATTTATTTTGAAAAAGGAAAAAGAAAACACATTCATAGACTTAAACATAATTATTTGAAAGCGAGATTATTGGTTTCTTTAGGTCTTACAATAAAAGTTTTGAGTTATTAATGAGAAGCTTGAACTTGTCGTTTCAGACACAAAAATTATTACTGTAGGTAGAGCTGAAATATGGCTAAGCTAATGCTGCCATGTGTCTATTTTGTGCGGGGATCGTAAGTTAATTTGCTCGATTTATAACCTTGAAATTTAGTAGCATCTTTTAAACAGTAATGTTGCAATATTGTTAATAAGTTAATTATACGTTACGCAAAGTTAACTTTGGAACGTAAGCATTTTGTCCGAAAATTTTGAAATAATAGTTAAAATATATGGATTCTACGAAAGTAGCATAATCATTAGTCTTTTAATGGTAGGCTTGTATGAAAGATTGAACGACGGAATAACACTCTTTTTTAATATAAGAACTTAGTTGAAATTTTATTTTGAGTGAAATTACTTAAATATTTAGGGACCCTGTAAATTTGTATAATGCTATTTATGTGTACGGGAAGTAGCTATAATAATCTTTAATCTTGTACTTGATTAGTTATATTATTTTGGGCCAATTGGAAAAATATAAAAATAATTTATTGTATTATTTCATATATTAGTGTTGTGTTACTTTGATCTACTAGTTTTGTGATTACAAGAGTAATTTACCTCAGGGATATCAGCGTAACATCTTTTAAGAGTTCTTATCGCCGAGGGGGTTTGCGACCTCGTTGTTGGATTAAGATTGTACTTAGGCGCAAAAGCTTAGAAAAAGGGTCTATACATTCTTATATGAACAGAATTCAGATCAGCGTGGTCCATGTGGGTTTCTATCCTTGTGTTTAATACTAAAGTATTTTTACTTTAGTACTAGAGGACCAGGTATTTTATAGTATTTAGAACTTCTTATATAAAATTAAGAGGAAAGACATAAACGCACTAAATTTAGAATCTAACAATGAGATGTGATGTGTGGTAATAGGCTGATTTTGATTTTGCTGAAAATGAATCTGAACTTGTTATGGATTTAATGTTAAATACAGATCTGGAGGGTTTCTTCTTATCTATATAGCAGAGTATGCGAGTATTTTATTTGTGATGGTTTTGTTTTCTATTATTTTTGGGAATTAATGTTTTTTCTTATGTTTTCTCTTGAGGTCATTATTAAGTTCCTTTGTTTCTATTTAGATTCAGGGGACTCTTCGTCCATTTCCTTGGGGTATCTTGATGTATCTTTCTTGAACGTATTTGTTCGTTCTCTTGAAAATGTATTTTATTTACTCTTTTTGCTGGGTTTAGGTTTCTTTTGGTTTCTCTTAAGATTTAAGTGTTTTGTATTTAGAATTTAAAATGTCCTCTTTAGTATGTTTTCAAGATATATGCTTAATCTCAACCAAAGAACTAATTATTCTTTTTAAGTAGAAAATCACATTCAAGAGAAGTTAGTGTGTGTAAAGAACATATGCAAAGTAAACAATTGTCAGAATTAGTCGAGTTAAAATATACGGTTCTTCTACGTGTCGGGCTCCAATTCATGACATTAGAATAACTATAAATACCATCATTCAGAAGATTGTTTCATTATTGGGAAAAAATTGTAATCCTCAAATTTTTCTTTTATCATGAAAGGGTATGATTATAAGGATTAATACGGATATAACTAGCGCAATTACTGCCCCTAATTTATTAGGGATATATCAATGGATAACGTATGCCAAAAACAAATATCATTCTGGTTGAATATGGACTGGAGTGATTAGCGAGATTGCGGGGATGAAGGGATTAAGTTTTCTGAGTCTCCAAGTATGTATGGATTTCATCGAGATAACAATATCAAGAGAGCTATTATGATTAAGAATACTATAAAGTTCTTGGATGAATGGAGCGGGTAGAGTGGAATTTAATCTACATTACCAATAAGTTCAAGGGAGCTATTTCAACCTGTTTGGTGTACAAATAAGCTAATCATAGATGAGTAACAATAAAGGGTAGAACAAAGCTGAATGCGAGGAATAGGGTTAAGGTAGCGCTGTCTAGTACAAATCTTCCTCAAATCCATTAGACAGTGCTGTGCTGAAATATGAATTGCAGATGGAATATTGGTAACTACTGTTGCTTTTTAAAATGATATTTTATCTCAAGGTAGAACGTAGCAAAACTGTTACTGCTGCTATTATTAAGGTAAATGTCCGTGTTATGGCCATGTTTCTGATATGGCCATCCCGCTATTGTGAATAAGCTAAGCAGCACCACTTTCACGTCCAGCCAGGTTGAACAATATGGCGTCAGTTTTTTTTTTGTTTTCCGTGTGACCTCTTATTGTTTTTCTCTGGTAAGTCTCCTTAGATTTATGGATGTTTCTCAAAGACTATTTTCATCAAAACGATTGACGGTATTAAGTTTTTAATGCTTTTTCGATGGGTGTTGTCATTGGTGGCGTATCTTTTATGAGTTGCTCATAATCAAACGAGTTACGTGAAAGCTGACTTGCTCCTGATATTGGCACCCAGGCCATTGTCATTGATTCGTCATCGTCGTCTGATCCAGATGATCCTCAACACGTTGATACTCTATGTATGGATACAGGTGACTCTCCACCAGGCACTGAATCATCCAGCTGGAATCTATCTTCCAGCTTTAGTAGAGCTTCATTATGAAACTAAAAAAAATCTCAATTTACATAACATATACACATGTTTCTGATATGGCGAATAGGTAGACTTTTGGAATTTTGCTTTCTTGGACCACTAAAGCCATTTTCATGTGGCTTGAAATTTTTATAGGAAAGTCTATTAACCCATGAAAACGTTGAAAAAAATGGCTTTGATTTCTTTGAAAACGGCAGCTAGAAAAATTCTCAAACTTTAGCATGGCCAGGGACATTTACCTTATTAATAAAATGAAGACGCCTACTCCACATTTTTGCAAATATAAGTAGGATCCGTAGTATATCCTTCTTCCTACATATATGTATAGGCAGAAGAAGAGAAAATTGGCCGCGTTTGTTTGAAGTATGTGAAGCAGTGATCCAAAATTTACATCTCGATAGATGTGAATAAGTCTATCTAATGCAAGTTCAATTCTGGACGTAGGGTAAATTTTGGTAATTTCGTGACATTTGTAAGTTCGTGATAATATTATTAAAAGCTCTCGTACCGTAAGCAGTGATTGAATTGTTTTCAATTTCCGCAGACAAATGACACAAAGAGTATATTTTCAGCTCCCGAGATTGCGTCACTTTAGACTGCAGCACGTGTTAGCAGGAAGCTATTCTTTATACAGTAGTTGTAGAAAAGTGACGCTGCGAGGGACATTGAGCAATAAAATAAAGAAGCTGGTCAAATACAGCCAAATATCAGATCTAGGTAGAAGTTACATATTGTTGCACATGAGAGTGATCTTGGTAAACATTTTAAAACGTTTGCTATGGAAATTGCTAAATAATGTGGGAGATATAACATTAGCATCTGGGTAGTTATTCTTAGCTGTTCAATGATGATGAGCAGATGATCCGATGTATATATTTAGAAACACATTCTGAGTACGGTGGCAAGCATATGCATGTAGTATAGATTTAGTGACGTAGTTTTATGAGAAATATACAGTTTTCTGCCACTCTCTATGTCCTATGGCATATCACGAATTAAGAAAGTTATCGCTTAATACCTGGGTATATTTTACAATCTCGTACCAGAATATTCCGAAGAGTGTTAGCTCATTAGGTAGAGAGTTTGCTTTGTATTCGCGAGGTCCAGGGTAACGATACAGACCACACTGGTTTAGACGTTCCAGTTTTGCCTAGTCACACCAGGCAAATGTCGGGCATGGTACCTTGAACGTAGATCATGCCAGACTCTCTCCTGCATCCTTTTCCCTACCTAATCCCGGTATGAACTGGCCCAAGCCTAGACCATAGGCTAATTCATAAATTCCAATTTTGTTAGTGGGGATATTCAACTAAATTGCTAGTTGGATTCATAAATTCCAACCTAGAATATTTTAAAGTTAAAATCACCCTACACAATTTCAGGATACAAAAGGAGAAAAAAATATAAAAATTCGAGCACCTCCAATAAATCTAAAGTTGGTCGATAATGGGGCTTGAGATTATGTTTTTATGGCTTTAACTACAATGAGGTTGTACGGAGAAAAACTAGAGTTAAATGGGTCCAGTGCAGTTGTATTATTGGTATCATGAGTGGTGCCATGAATCCTATAATGATCAAGAGGGTGTTTATATTGCGATGGTTGTCAAAGTGACAGTAGTAACATCGTGTTAAGACTGATCGCACTTGATTTCTTTGGGCCGCTCGAATATATTTTATATATTATTCAATTTCTGTAGGTATTTCCCTTACTTTGCAGCCAATTACATTAAGTCAGTTAATCCAAAAGTAACCTAAACTTGAATTCGGGTTTCAATATTAGCACTGTAATCTGTAATCTGCCTGAAGTCCTTACTTGAGTGTGAATAGTTATTTCTAAATAAATAGGCTATTCAATTAATGAGTAATTTAGGCTTATAGATTTTACACTGCACAGTTTTGGATGTAACTTCATAGTACAGGCCATAGTTATGAATTAATATCACATCAAATCAAATCAAGTTGGCTACAAGTTTTTGATTAATACTATTAATTAATGTGTTTATTATTCACATACTAACGAAGCCCCAAAGTATTATCACGAAATTACTAATACTATCAGAGAACAATGCTTCACAGTAACAGTTATGTTTAATTCTTGTGACGATGATAAAGATGTTAGTAATTTCTTCTAGCAAGTAATAAAAATACAAATTCTACAAGTAATAAAAATACAAAATACAATTTCAATGTGACGAAATTACCTAGGTTTACCCTAAAGTGTATTGCTAAAAATAAGCCTGTAATCATTTTAATAATTAAACAAAGGCCAAGTAAGGATCCAAAGTTTTATCAATGAGAAATATTCAGAAGAGCAGGTAACAAGCTGTATGAAAATGTTGAACTAGCTCTTTACCGCGCCAAAAGATGGTAGAACAGAATTGCGCTCGCAATGAAAGTAAGCTGCAGTCTAGATATGGCAGTGTGCCAAGTGACAACGATGTGATAACATCGGGAGTTGTTATATTGGTGATTTTGATATCACGTGTGTGTTGCTTTCTGCAAGAACATCATGGAAGCAAAAGTGGAACAACTAACTAATGTGATTTTTTTGTGTTAAACTTGGACATCAACTCTCGAGGTGCTTCGCTAAGCTTACGACAATGAGGCACGAGTCATACGCAATATTACGAGTCGTACTAGCTATTCAAAAGCGGAACAACGTTCTCTGAAGATGACGAGTGATCTGGGGGATTTTTCGCGAGTATTACCCCTGAAAATGTGCAACTAATTCTCAAACTTATGCATGCGGATTTCTGAACGACGATTAACGACATTGCGGAAATATTTGTTGTATCCGAAGGACCAGTACAGACAATCATAACGCCGGAATTGAACATGCTCAGTTTTTCCTCTGACAGCTGAACCATATGCAAGAGAATTCTCGCGTGTCAGTGTACCAAGATCTCCGTAAACGTGCCGCAGATGAGCATCAGGCAGGTTCATAATTGATTATAGGTTTTTGTCAACGGGAACTACTCTGTGACAAAGCGGCAATCGTCGCAATAGAATAACCATCATCTCCACGACCAAAAAGGGTGAGAATGAGCCACAGTTAAATGAAGTCCATGTTCATTGTACGTATTTCTCAACATCCGCTCTTTCTTCATAACGAATTCGGCCCCTAGAGCCAGACTGTCTGCAGAGTTTTACTGCGACGTACTGTGGCGTTTGAAGGAGAACATTCGTCGAAAGCGACCGGCCCAGTGGTGCGCGAAGAAGTGGATTCCCCACGACTACAATGTACCTTGTCAACAAACACTTCTCGTTCGTGAGCTTCTTGCCAATCACAATATGTTATCGCTTCCGCTCCCCCCCCCCTCTGTTCGTCATATTTAGCTCTTGCCAACTTCTTTCTTTTCCCGAAGATAAGGCTGATTCTGAAAGGTTTTCACACGATAGCGCAGGGGTCTCAATGATAAATCTACTTGTACAAAAGTCGAAATTTTGACCATGATAGATTTCTTTGATAATTATACAGTCAATACCTAGATAAGTCAGTTAACTGAGACGATGATTTTTTTGGTAAAAGTACACGAATGAGTGAAGGGAGCAGGTAAAAAGAAAATTGGCTTCGTTCGTTTTCTGACTGGGTGTAGCATGCCAAAGTCTTTCAATTGGTGAAAAATAATTTCGTGTTCGATTTTAATAATATTTGATTTAATGTTGAGTCATTGTGAGAATGATGGTGTACCTATTTTATGTATACTACATTTATATTAGTTATTAACATGTGAGTTAATAACACCTATATTTTTATATAATATATTAGAAAAGTAGAGTATAAAAGTTTACATCCTAGGTTATCCATCGAGGGTTATTTATATGTATGTAGGCGTGTCCTTCGTTTATCTATTTAAAGTACTTTAAGTAGAAGATTCTTGCAGATTTTATTGTTTTCCTTGTTCAGTAGATATAGCTACCCATCAAGTGAAGCTGCACTTAACTCATCTTGAATTGTTCAAAGTCTTTTATGTCAGTTGAACGAAGCCAAAATTGTTAATGGGGTACAAATTTCCTTTGGAATTTCAATCCTAAATGCGTGGATCAGGTCTCTAGTACGTTTTTAACATATTGGTATCGACTCGATATCAAACGTTGACAAGTACAGATAAAGGACAAAGAAAAGATAGAGAAAAGGAAGCAACTAAAACATGAATTGACTTTGCTAATGACAATTCCAAAACCTGAAACTAGTACGAGTCGACCAATGATAGGAGTTCCGCTCGGATGCATTTTGCTAATATACTGATCACCATACCCATTCCAGGTATAAACCAAGAACTTTCAGAACGCATATCTATCATATTAAAAACAATTGTTGTCTTGATGCTTTAATGTAGAAGTATTTGAATAATATACTACTAAATATGCAAATATATATGAAAGCTTGTACGATTGGTACCATATGGCCAGAACTCTGCATAGAATCTTAATTCATGACGCAGTTATCATAAGAAAAGCAATCTTTCCTCCTAGCAATGTTCTCTGGAGGCACCAAGGAGGCTAGAAATATATAATTGCGCAATTGAATCGTATTTTCTTAAAAGGACATCAATCCAGAATTTGATTTTTTTTAGTTTTGAAGTGTGTTAGAAACTACAAAGATATCTGCACGTATTGGTTTTAAAATAGAATAAAAAAATCAATTATCTTAAGTTTTATATTGGCCTGGAAACTTTTGAGATTGTATCAGTTAAGAACTCATTTATAAGAAATTAACTTATTCATTAGGAAAAGTTTCCATCAAATGCAATAAAATTAAGGATTTGGAAGAACTAAATCGTTATGTGTCTGACGAGTACTTAGAATACTATGATAATATTTTAAGGTGGCTTGTAAACAACGAAAACCACAACAATGACTAAACTTACTGTCAGTTTTTGGTTTTTGTCTCATTGAAAGATTAGTGTTATACAGTTTAAGAGAGCCTAATTGATAATGCATGCAATCAACATTATGTTAGTTTACAAACATAAATGAATACAAATAAAAAGAAACAAATCTAATCAAATCGGAGATGTGTGTATTTTATTAGCTATTGAATACTCAATTATTCATCAAAGAAAAAGAGCATAAATTCCTTTTTTCTTGATTGCCTGCTGCTGTAGTGGCTTTGTCTTCGGTTCTGCTTTAGTTCATTATTCAACTCTGGTTACTTCCGGGGTATATTTATGAATTGCTTCAGTGATCATTTGATATCTAACTATGCAAGGAAATGCTTTGTTGCTGGTTTTGGATTTAACTGTCTTTATGGCTGTTTGGGGGTTAATTATCAATATGATTTAAGTAAAGTTATTGCTTTATCTTCTTCGAGTCAATTAACTTAGATTACAATTTTGTTAATGAATTTTGCTGTATTTCCAATTTTCATTTACTTACACACGTTCTTTCATGGTTGTGTTATTTTATGTGCTGGGGCTAATATTCATGGGGTTGGTGATACTCAAGATATTCGTTCCATGGCAGGCTTGGTATTTCAAATGACGTTGACTACATCATGTTTAAATACAGTAAATTTAGCTCTCTCTGGTGTTCCATTTTAGCTGCATTTATTAAATTGATTTATTTAGTGTCTTTTTCTTTTTTCTACTGGACCAACTGTTTGTTATTCCATTCGTCTAAGATTTTTAATTGGATTACGTTCTGCTGGGCGAATCTGTCATGAGGTGGGACATAATTGAGTAATAATTCGAAGTACATTAGAATTAACTATTCTGTTGTAAGAGGAAGATTATGGAATTAATATTATTTTCTTTTTCTTTAAAAATATTTTCTTTAATTTTTTGCATTTTAAGTGCATGAATCGCTTTTTTCGCGGCGAGTTTCGAATTGTGAAAAATGAGTTTCTTTCAAATATAGTTTATAATTTTAACTATGATATAGTTTATATGATTCTTGCTTACGTGTCTAAAAATTACGTATTCGTTTTCCTTTGCATTCAAAGGGTGCTTATACCAGGATTATTGATCAGGGGTAAAATGCTATGTTAGGGCAAGCTGTATACAATTCTTTAGTGAATCATCCAATACTAATAATAAATCAACAGTGTAATAGATTTAAAATACATTTTTATTTTATTTTGTTTCTCTTTACGAAAGCCAATTTGTTTGTGTAGTAAAGCATGGTGCTGAAGATGTTACAAAGTATAATGAATATCAACTAAATATAACTGTTAGTTACTCCTTTAGAAGGTTTTCCATTATTACATTGGAAAGGTAATGTAAATTATTTTATGCTAAGGAGATATTGGCATAACATATAATCTGTTAAAGGGTAGGTACTAACACGTTTTACCACTAAATTATAAAAGTTACAAGCTCTTTGTTGTTTATGAGTTAACAACCTCATTAGTTGTGTTAGAAAGAATGTCCCAATTTTATTATTAACCATAAGATGCCGGTAATTTGGGTTCAACTTATTAATTAAATGGGGTTGAATTGTGATCATCTAATTTCAAGTAGAAGGTGAACATAATATTTCTTTCCCTTCACATTTGATTTAGTGGATGAGAAAAGTTGAGTGGAAATACCTTTTAGCTGCAAACGACGTATTTTGCTTAGCTATAAACCTATACATCGTTGGTATAGGATCGTACAATGGTATAGGATGTTAGTATATAGCTCGTTGGCTCCTATATAATCGTTGGTCACTCGAGCGAATCTTGATTTCATTCTAGAGAATGGTCATCTACTAGACTTAAGAGGAAGATTAATCTTATGGTGATTCAAGAAACACTTATGGAGGATGGAAGTGTAATCATGATTTGTAGGAGAAGAGTAATTTCTACATCAATGATTAGGAAAATAACTGCAATAAGGAAGAAGCGTATGAACAATGAAATGCAAGCTGATGAGTTAGGATTAAATCCACATTCGAATGAAGGTATTTTATATCGGTCAATGATTTTTTATAGGATTCACGCTAAGAGTATAATTGTGGTTGTGATAATTCTAGTGAGTAGAATGACTGTTAAAATCATGTAAATTATTTACTTCATTGTTAAATGAATTTTCTAATTGGAAGTCAGATGTATTGATTACACTAATTGAATTTTGTTACCCTTCTCAATCAGTAAATGTAAAGAAATAGGTACACTACTTCTACAAAATGTGTCAATACCATGCTGTACCTTCAAATCCAAAGTGGATGTTGGGTAGAAAGTGTATAATATGGAATGGAAACTGGTATACGAAGGAATGACGAACCGATAATAATGTGGATTCCATGTAATACTGTGACCATAAAGAAGGTATATCCACAAACGGGATCGGAGATCATGAAGAGCGGTGGTGGAATCTAAAAGTACGGCTGTGAACTATCAGCTTAGGAGAATAGTAAAACTGAGTGTTTGGGTTACTTGGGTATAATTTGCTTCTATTAATTTGTGGTGAGCTCAAGTGATGTGATTCGTGAGACTAGGAGAATGATAGCATTAAGGAGAGGCTTTTATGGTTTTAAACGATTGACTCCCTATGGGATACCAATTTCGGTTGTTGAGGCCAGCCTTCTGTGAAAGAAGGTACTAAAGAACGAGATAAAAAGAATACTTCACAAATAATTAGTAGAGTTTTTCTCACCGGAGACCTGTTGTACTTGAACTGTGTGGAGTCATTGGAATATCTCTTGTCGGGAAATATCCCGTCATCATTGAATTATTGTTATTGTAATAACTAGAAAGCCTAGTAAAAGTAGGTTAAATTTATATCAATGAAATTATTTAACTAGGTCAGTTGTGATCATGAGG
The DNA here is from genome assembly GCA_022664845.1 of Lepisma saccharinum. Classification (NCBI taxonomy): domain Eukaryota; kingdom Metazoa; phylum Arthropoda; class Insecta; order Zygentoma; family Lepismatidae; genus Lepisma; species Lepisma saccharinum. The sequence continues at coordinate 3,132 of JAGDQP010039193.1, read as the reverse complement.
GCTCCTATGGCGCCAGTTAGAGATCAGGGGCTACGGATTATATGGATGATTTTGAGGTGTTGATACATGTTACTTCACTTAAATAAAAGGTTGTTAGCACTGCAAATACTTAGAACTGAATGATTGGTACTGCAGATCCTAATATGAGTAGTGCAATGTGTCCAATTATAAGTAAGGAGAGTAGGGATAATGATAGTCTGGAACGTGTTCTACCTAAAAGGATTAGTAGGAGATGTCCTTCTACTATGTTCGCTATTAATCAAACAGCAGGAGTACCTCGGTGGTTAATATTTCTGGTAATTTCAATGCGTACTATGAATGGTATAAGAGATTCTGAAGTTCGTGTTGGGACAGGATGAGCAAATATGTGTTGTGTATAATTGACTCACCGATGCACCATATAACTTAATCATATAGGAAGGGCTAAAGTTAAGGTAAATGCGAGATGTATGGAGCTATTAAAAAGTATGTGCTCTTTAATCTAGCGCGTTCAGGACCACGCGCGCCCACCACACTGCAATGTCTGTGTTGATTAGTAATAGTACACGGTTGTCAACAACAAGAAGGTAGAATTATTTAAATGTTATTAACTGGAATTGTGTGAGTCGAATTCTGTGGGAATGAAAGCTGAATTATCATAACTTCAGTGTCATTGATGTCCGGCTACCTTTAATGTAATTTATAGCTGATTAATTTAATCATTAGATAAAGAAACTGAATGGATGGTAAGGCAATGAAGATTAATATGACGACTGGAAGAATGGTTCAGAGAATTTCTAGGATTCGACCAACTTGAACATATCAGTAAGTATGTGTTAAAGAGAAGGGATGTTAATTAGTATTCCACAAGTACTGCAACCATTACAATAATTAATATGGCGTGATCGTGGAAAAGGTTTATAACATGGACAAGGAATACAATCATTTGAGGGAACATAGCTGCAGTTTTGTAATTCCATAACTATTACGTTGGATTTGAATGGTGTGAAAGAACTAGTCAGTAGGTTCTATAAGTGTATGTAGTGAATGTCGGTATTTGTCACGTGGTATTAAACTAAAATGCCTCTCTTTTTATACCTAAAACAATTTCCTCGGATCAGTCAACAGTTTAGGATCAGTTAAACTCCATGACACAGTAGAAAATACACTTCAATTGGGTAGTTTTGAATGTCCAGTATTTTCTAAGACTGTATCATAAAGTAGCCATTTGTGTGGTTCGAAATAGATGTAGTGGCGTTTCACCCCGAACGTGGCATAGATACCTAATACCTTAATGCATTACATCGTATAAGTTTTAATGATTTGTGGTTAAACACTAATTTTTTTAAACTATGCTCCTTGAATAGAATGTAATCATACAAGGATGTTTGTAATTGGTAGTCTACTTACATGCGCAATAAAATTTTAATGCCATTTATGACCTTTAGGTAACTATGGCTCAGGCCGGAGTTCGGGTGTTGTGAGGATGTGGGAGCGAAATCAGCCAGGGCCTCTTTCGAAGATATCCTAATATTAACATTGTGGGACAGAGGATAGCCCTGGATAAACCTCAGTCCCTTGGGGCGTTCGAACCCAGACCTGCCAAACGTGAAGTCCTGTTATACTAAGTGAGCTATATACGCCAAATGTTAAAAAAACTACAGTATTTTCTTACTTCACACAAAACGTATTTCGTTACTGCATTTAATTGATGCATGTTTCATTCTTACAAAATGGAGATAAATCACAACTTCAACCAGATGTCGTACAGGTGCCGTTTTAACAACTATTTTCTGAAGGGTTAGAAATACTTCTACACTTGTTTATGTACATAATGCAGCCATGAAGTTACTCATTTTAATTTCATTATTATGGTCCTATATCTTGGTTACAATGTGTTATTCATCTTCCCCAAAATGAGTGGGCATCTTACATTGGTATGTTGGGTAAGATGCACATTTTGGTATATCAGGTTAAAGGACCATGTATCCGCTGTAGCTTCATGTGCTTCCGTCAATAAAATAATGAAGATTCAAAATATATTTGTACAAGCTTTTGCTGTTCTTTTTCTTTCAATTGCTTCCTAACGGCTCTTACATCAAAAAGTGTGACACCTTCCTTCAATTTACTCTAATTAATTTGTGTTAATTTTTATTGTGTCATGCCCTGTCAGAAATCTCCACATAGCATTGTTAAAGCTTATCTTATTATGGACAATCAACTATTGCCTTCACAGTATTATAAATAACCAGTGATCCAAACTTTCTAAATTACAAGCATAATCACCACTGAGAGCACTCGGTAGGACACGATAACAGTTATGCTCATAGCGTGCTGAGAGCATTATTCCGAATAGCGCATGAGAAACACTTCCTTTCCTCACAGGTTCATATTCCATTTCTACAGCAATACTACTGCAAATATATGACCTTTGTGATCCCGTATCAACAATCGCTTTTACACATTTTTTTGACCTTTAGTGTTACTGCCAAAGTTAGCAGAAATGAATCCGTGGAAATAAGATTGGTCAGAGAAGCTTCAATAACTGTGTTGACTTCACCGGTAGTTTGGTTTTTCCAACATTATCATCTGCCTTGACATTTTACCATAACACATAATACTCATGTCGTTACCCTTGCAAAAACCACATTTCAAATTCTACTCGTCTGTTTGCGCCTTCGTCTTCAGTGTCTTAATTTATTTTCATAGACTAATCACGTGCTCTCGAATAGTCTCTCACTGGCATGTGAATCATAACAAAAAAAAAGTACTTTAAGGAACCTGGCGAGTAACTAACTCTGTCGAGGTTGGAATAACTTCGGTACGATTACATTTCCCTTTTTCTTCACCGTAGACCTATTATTACTTTTTCTAAAGTCTAACTCTGCTACAGCAATAGCTATTCTCTCTTGATCGCCACTTTTTTCCTTAAAAACAACATTATTTTTTCAGTTTATTTTCCGCAGAGGAATCTGTACCATTTGTAGTTCTCCTTTCAGACGTATGAAAAAGTTCTGCAGGCAAACAAGAGTCCACTAACTGATAAAGGACATATCTGACGTTACTGCTAAAGTAGTTAGTGATCGTAGCTGCAAATAAATTATTTCGTAAAGAGTAATCAGTTCCAACTTAGCATCGGTGTTCATATTATGC
>JAGDQP010039192.1:0-17845 GCA_022664845.1 Lepisma saccharinum | reverse complement strand
TTAAAGGGTATTAAGAAAACGCTTGAATAAGTTTACAAATAATTTATATTACCATTTGATGTACGCAGCTTCTCGACGTAGTTTTCCCACTATTGGTGAGGAACTTACGATAGTGTTTGTATCCGTTCGTGGTAGAAAGATAAAACCTGATGATAACGACTTTTTTGGCATCGATGTGATCATGGAAGCGTCGTCCCCAATCATTCATGGCATGTTCTTCACGCACCTCACAACGTTGAAAATAAATTTCAGTTGGTTTCGTGTTTCTCACATTCAAGAAAGAGATTGCAGATCGCATTTCACACGGAACGGGGTTTCCAATTTTCTTAAAACAATATAAACTCCTGATGATACGTACTGTTCGAATGTCTGCAAATGCCGTCTGTGCCTTGCTACAGAATCAATACACTCTGCTTCCATGCACACCATTGTGACCGCAGCGCTGCAGCTGTAATATTTACAAATAGGACTTATTTTCTGACTAGTCCTCGTATTCAGCGTTGTCAGGTGTAGGAAAAATTCCCGGGAAACGGGAAAATCTGGGCCACATGACGCGTAAAAGGGAAAAAAGACAAAACAATCGGGAAGATTTGTTGAATATTTTTTGCACTTTATGTTTTAATTTTCTGTAATTTTGAAAGAAACCTTAACAAGAAATGACAAAACCGGGAATTTTTTCAGTATTTTGGGGGTAATATTCAGGAACACTGCTCGTATTTCAACACTTAAGTAAGAAGGAAAGCGAAGCACCGACCTTTCGGTGCGAGCAGTCCACGAGATCGATGCCCGTGGGGGGTTTGAATTTCGGTCTTGTGGCCCAGCATTTGGAGAACTATTAAAATTGTCTTAAAATCCAGTTAAGCGGCGATGAGAAGTCTATGCAGTGACCACGTGTCTCGCTCCTTGACTTAAAGCTGTTAGAAGAGCCCGTCTACCACCCACCCCTACGTTTGTTCCTGAGTCAACGAGTTTAATGGACTACCTGCTTTGCCATGACGACCAAACAGGAAGGCAACGATGGGGCTGGATAAATGACAGAGTAGTTCTCAAAATAATTGTCTTGAAATTTCCCCTGATTGTTGCATCTTTTTGAAACAAACGTAAATTCGTACTCGAAGGATGGGAAAAGGCTATTCTGTGATTCATGGATTAGTCTTCCTTTTTTATGCAATATGTGCGTGGGGTCCGCTACGTTTCGGCGCCTCCGTTTTGGCGCCGCCGTTTTGGCGCCACCATTTTGGCGCAGGCTACGTTTTGGCGCTACCGTTTCGGCGCCGGTTCAGTTCGGCGCCAAAGTGAGGAAAACGGAAATTATTAACATACCTTATGACATAGTAATGTACTTTATACTTTTACTGTCCTCTGACGACAATTGATGATCAATGAAGTACTTAAAACATTATTTTTTGTACTCTGCTTCTAACAGTTTTGAAGCATTATTTATGTTGCACGGTCTGAGCCAAAGATGCCTAAATGGCTTAAGTGGCTGGAACTTGTCTGTTATGTACAAGGGCGCCAATAAGATATATTGCTTTTCTAATTTAAATATAAAGTTTTTTGTACATTTTTAACTTAAGAACTTTTACTTTCGCTAAATCTAAACAAGAAATGCATAAGATAGTGAATATTCGAGATGAAAAAAAATCGTCAATAAAGTTATTTTTGGGACTGCTCTTGACAGTTATGAAGCATTATTTAAGTTTTCATGCTTTGAGCTAAAGATGCCTAAGGGCCATAAGAGGACAGGATGTTTCTCTCGTGTACATTTTTACCGTAAGAATCTCTACTTTTGCTAAACCTAAATAAGAAATACATAAGGTGTGCTAAGTAGTGAATATTCGAGATGAAAAGAAAATCGTCAATAACGTCACTTTTTGGGACTGCTTCTGACAAAGTTATGAAGCATTATTTGTTTTCACGGTTTGAGCTACAGATGCCTAAGGGCCACAAGAGGACAAGAAGTTTATCTCGTGTACAAGTGTGCTAATGAGATGGAGGTTGCATTCGTAATATAAATAGACAAATTAGTTACAACGATAGTTCGTTCATGTTCAGAATATAAATTTAGACAAAAAAGAGTATTGGGACTGAATTTGACAAAGTTTTGGAGCATTATTAAAGTATCCTGTCTGAGCCAAATATGCCTAAGGACCACAAGAGGACAGGATGTTTCTCTCGTGTACAAGGGTGCTAAAGATTTGGAGGTTCCATTCGTAATATAAATAGAGAAATTAGTTAAAATGGTAGTTTAACCTCGACCTGAGATTAGACTTCAACCTCGACTTCGCCGTCGGACTTGAACCTCGACCTCGAACCTTGCATTTTAACATGACGTTCCTATCTGTTTTATATGTATATATAAATTGTTCCAAAGGTATGCAGAATGCATTGTAATTAAATATGAAACTTATTTTCTTTGAATATAAAATAATAAATTGCGAAATTGCGCCATTATGAAATTACGAGTAGCTCTCCTGAATCCTGTTTCTCTGTTCTTCACTAGTTACGTCCCTGCTGTAGCTCAGCCTGTTTATGTTGGAAATAAATAAATAAATTCATTTTCCGCCGAAAAAAACACTTCATAATTAAAATAATTTAAATAAAAATATTATATTTTTCAATTACTTACTGAAGTATAAACGTCTCATTGCATCTCTTCCATGAAAGCAGCCCCTGGATCTGTTCTGTATAGTGTTTTAAAGGCCGGGAAAAAACCGGAAGTTTTGAAAAAAAAACAGGAAAAATTGTTTTTTTCCACGAAGTAAAAAAACTGTGGTTTTATTGACGAAATTGTTTTTTTTTTTTTTTTCCTTTTCATCTTCAATATCCACTACTTAACACACCTAATGCATTCAATCGGATGATCTTATGTTAAAAAATGTACAAAACACTTGCAATTTACATTAGGAATGCAATATATGTCATTAGCACCCTTGTACATGAGAGAAACGTTCTGTTCCCTTCTGGCCCTTAGGCATCTTTGTCTCAGACCCAGAAAACACATTTTGCTTCAAAACTTTGTCAGACGCGGTCCCATTGTGCATTTTTTTCTATATGTATGGTTTGAACATCAACTAACCTTTTAACTATTTCATTGATCAAAAAATGTTGTCAGGGACCCCGTAAAAGTAAAAAAAAAAAACGTTCTTTTCCTAAGTAGCACGAAAAATTGAATAAAAACAAACGTTTTTTTTCCGGCGACCAATTTTTCCCGTTTTTTTTAAAACACTACGTCTGTCGCATCTTATGGACCAAGTTTTTAATACCTCTTTAATACAATAGTTTCACTGGTGTGATTCTTAGGTAAAGCTCTGGCGCCGAAAAGTTACTGCGCCGAACCGGCGGCGCCAAAACGGCGGCGCCGAACCGGTAGCGCCGAAACGGAGGCGCCGAACTGATCGGGTCCCTGTGCGTGGCTTCCAGTAACGCTTCCTATTGGACAATTCACACAACCATATCTCATCTTTTTTCTTTTTTAAAATTCACCAACTTATGGCTACTTATCTACTACAAATACCATAATCAACCTAAAAATCACAAAATCACATACAAATCACAGTCACCTGCGAATCACAAAATCACCTCTAAATCAAATAATCCCCTCCAAATCACACAATTACTCCCAAACCACATAATCACATACAAAACACATAATTACATACAAATCACAATCACCAATAAATCACATACAAATCCCATAACCACCTACAAATCACGCAATCGCCTACAAATCACATAATCACGTACAAATTGCATGATGAATTACAAATCACATAATCGCATACAAATCACATTATCACATAGAAATCACATAATCACTTACAAATTCAGTTATTATCTTTTATATTTTTCCATAAAACCTTTATGCCTAAATGTGACGTACTAATTAATAGCATAATGACCTACAAATCCCATTATCATCTACAAATTCAGTGATTGTCTTCCTAGGTATGGTTTAATTAATTAGTTAATGGGCGCCTTACGATTTTATTAAACGCACACAAGAAAAGAAGAATACCATTCCACAATTCACGATGAATATCACGTCCAATGCTAATACACTTTGGTCAGAGGGTAGATAAAGGGACCAACGGTATTTTGGTTCGAAATTGCGCTGAATCTGTTTGTTAGGTCCCAAGTAGTATATTCTGAAAATTTCAGACCGCGGAAACTTCAAAAACGGCCAGAAAATAAGGCCAAATTAGTGGCGATTTATATTCGTTTTATATTTCCTCATGAGAACCTTAAGTTGTTTTTATACGGAATATATATGGTTACCATGATGACAGAAGGAAACTTACGTAGGACTTAAAACAGCCAATTATATTCGACAAAGCTGAGAGCAATTCTTCTTCCATTGTCAACGATGGCAACCCTGTTCTGGACCTAAATCTCCAATGACTGGAAGCAACATTGATGCAAAAGGACCCTCAGTGGGAGATGGTTATGATTCAGGACAATGAAATATGGATTCTTGCGCATTGGGAAGTCTCACAGTCCAACAGTTAAAAAAAAAAAAAAAGAAAGAAAGAAGAAACATTTCGTTGATCTGTCTCTCTGTAAGTATCGGTCGTCATGTTCTCTACCTCCTCCCCGCGAAACCGCATCATCCTCAAGAAGAAAAAGGAGAGACGATGGATATTAATAACCCCTTTGTTTCCAAAGCAGTAGGATTCATTTATCACAGCTGTTCGGTAGCGAGACGCAATTTGTACATTTATGATGAGGCTTCATTTGAAGATGTCAATCACTGGAAACAATTTTCATTACTCTCGTCTCTTGTGAGAGATTGATGTCTTCAAGGAGCCTGATAGGGCGCAGTGGAGGAGGGGTAAAAGTAGGCTTTATCTGACTCTTAAAATGAGGGTGGGTTGTCTTCTCTGAAGAAGACCATCTCAGCATGAGATGTATATCGTATCTTGAATGTCCGGCTTCATGTTGGTCTTGGGTTGTCAGGTTCAACCCTTTTCTTCTAACTTGATTCCATATAGGAAACTATGCTTTAACAGTAATAATAGTTCCAGGAAACTGTGATTACCGAATTGACTGCACCTGTTTTTAGGCTTGCCATCCCTCCCGGAATGGCCGGGAGTCTCCCGGAATCGAACTCACTCTCCCGGCCTCCCGGACAAGCTTCGGTATCTCCCGGAATTATGTGATTTAATGCTATTAATGTTTTGTAATTACTTTTCTTTAAAAGAATATGTTTTAATATTCTATCTTAAGTTTAATTTTAATGTGAAATCAATTTTCTTTTGGAATGCATTATCAAGCGAAGAAGTTTTATTAATGCAAAACAAATCTTCAATTCTATTTTTATTATTTGTTAAAAAAAAGGGAGCAATTGTTTAACTGGGAGGAGGGGGAAATGGAAAAGTTAAACGCATTGTTGCGGTTAAGTGTTTACACAAGTGTTGCAGAAAACGAAAACAAAGTCATTGTTTGTCGAAGTGTCGAGACTTCTTTGTGTCCCTTTACCTGATTTTGGTTCATTCTATACATTTAGTTCGTAGTATGTTACTGTTGGATTAAGTACGTTAAATGCGTGTCATTGTCCTCTCAGTTTCTGTTTCGAATGCAACTTGCCAGTCAGTGGCAGTTGAGTGTAATGAACCAATCATTTTCCAAAGAAAGGTGTAAAATGACCGTGGAACTGTTGAGTTTCAAATCTGTCAAAATTATACTATGACGTGCAGTGGATTCTATGGATATGTACTTAAGAATCAGAAGCTTCTGAATGCTGCTAGAAGTGGAGCAAAGTACAAGTTGTCCAGAAAAAATGATACTGTTTCATCCTCATCTGAAGCATGTAAGTCAGAAATCTTTTTGCTGTTGAGTTACTTTAGTTAATACGCGAAATTATTTTTTTTTTTTTTCATTTTTAGTTTTGGGTATAAATAAATATATGGCATTTTAATTCGAAGGGTTTTGTTATAGATTACGGTTTCAGGAGTATATATACCTATAATAATAATAATAATAATAATAATAATAATTCACAGCCATCATATTCAATCCACTGCTGGATGAGGCCTCTCTCGGAGGGAGGATTTGGTCTACTGCTCCCACGCTTACCATACGTGTTGGGAGAGGAGAACCGAAGCTCTCAACTGTGATCACCACTCTGTGTTATTCACAGCAGCTGTCCAGTTGCATCACGATGCTGGGTGGGCACCGTTCCAGACCCTCACGCCTTGGAAACATTTCCGTGGCAGAGTCGTGAATCGAACCCGGGATCGCACGATCAGCAGTCAGTGACGCTAGCCACTAGACTAGCGGTATTGGAACCATAGATGCTAGTTACTATATAACCCTATGTGTGTATAGCTACAGCTGTAGTTAGAATAATAAATACAGTTTCAACATACTTTTTTTTGTTTTTTTTGTTTTAGATAAATCTCCCGGAAATTGATTCTTATAAGTTGGCAAGCCTACCTGTTATTAGGAAATAGACTTCAATAAGTCCACATAGCTACTCATTTTGTTAGCAGTAAGTTATATTCAATTGAATTTAATTGATTTGTGGCTTTTAGACATCTTTGGCTCAGGTCGTGCTAGGATAGAGAAAAGAATATGGGAAGATCGTCGACCAGAGTCTAGTTGGAATGTAAGATACAGGAATTAGGCTGATGTGACAGAAAAAAACCTGCAAAAACCTCACTCAGGAGGGCTGGCCACTGGGATCGATCACAGGATCTTCCGAATGCGAAACCAACGCTCTACCAACTGAACTATAGCTGCTTGGTAACTTCGTTGAAATCGAGTGCTTTCATCACTAGTTTCATCAGTAGGAGGTTTACAGGGACGGATTAACGCACAGGCACAGTAGGCACGTGCCTAGGGCGTCAGCACTGAAGGGGCGTCCAAGAAAACTATGTTTAAAAAATTAGTTATCGATAGAAGATCGGTCTTTGTTTACAAGAATAACCTGATAGGTTTATTTTATGATTTTAGGATGAGGTACTAATCTAATATTGCATTTGCACTTTATTCTTTCAAAATCTGTGAAATTTTGATGCAAGAAGCGCCCCAATTTCATATCCTAAAGCGCCTTCCTGTGTATGCACATGATTTTCGCTTCATCTCTATTCTTTAGCAGATTGAAAAAAATACTAAACAGGGGGTGCGCTGTAGTCTTCGAATGTTCAATGGAAGAGGGAGGCACCGCTGGTCACGCCGCAAGTTTAACCGTCACGTGACCTTTCTCGCCTCGCCCTGACAATCCAATCCAAATATTTTCTTGCCTTTTGTTTTGAGTTTGAAGTTTCGGGTTATCCCATGTCTTCTTCCTAGTTGTTTTCTGTACTTTAATGGTCTTTTTCTTTCCCGGTTAGATCAGAACTGCAACTGTCGCAGTACTGTGTTGATGTTCATGACTTTTTTTTCTTTTCACAATTTAGCTTAATTATTTGGATTTGGATTTTGGGATTTTAGAATTTGGAATTTTGAAGTAGAATTTTGATTTGGAAACTGGGAAAAGTTAAGGGGGTTAAGGGATCCTTGGTGTTCGGTGCATTTGTCTTCTGGCTTGGTTGGTTCCTATGTTCTGGACTTCTGGGTCTGGATGTGCTCGAAGTCTCGTCCAGAATTGGAGTTGCAGTCGGCGCAGATGTTCTTCGAGGAATGGCGTTTCGGTGTCTTCGTGTATCTGCATGATTCTTGTGGAGCGGTCATGGCCGGATATCAGACGTAGGGCGTGATTCTGAACTCTCTGAAGGCGGTTCAGGTGGACTTGCGCTGCGTGGAGCCATGCTGCATTGGCGTAGGACATCATGGCACGGATTATGGCTTTGTAGATGTGATAGCGGGTGGACTGTTTGAGGGTAGGTGTTCTGAGCATTGGGGCTAGGGCTGTTATTCTTTGTTTGGCTCTCATCGCAAGGTCTGTGATGTGCTGGCCAAACGTGAGCTTGTTATCTAGGGTGATGCCTAGGTACTTGGCTGTTCTCTGGTATGGGATTGGGTGGTTGAACAGCAGGAGGGGTGGTGGGTCTTGGGGTCGTCGTTTCGTGAAGATTACTGCCTGGCTCTTCTGCGCGTTGATTTTTATTCTCCAGTGCTTTGTCCAGGTCTCAAGTTGTTGTAGTTGCCTTCTCATTGCAATTTGGGCAAAGTTCATGTTTCTGTTCGTTACGAATATAGCAGTGTCGTCTGCAAAGGTTGCCAGCTTGCATGGCGGGGAGATTGGTAGATCCGAAGTGTAGAGTGCGTATAGCAGCGGCGAAAGGACACTTCCCTGGGGCACTCCAGCTCTGATGATTTTGGTTCCTAACGTTGCTCCGTTGTTGCGGACTTGTAGTTGTCTACGCTGAAGGTAGGAATGTAGAAGGTGGACGTAAGTATCCGGGATCTGCAGCAGGTGGAGTTTTGTCAATAGTCCCTTATGCCATACACGGTCGAAGGTCTTTTCAACATCGAGGAATATGCCAATCGTATGAGCGAAGTCATTGAAGCCAGTAGTCAATTTATCCACCACTCGCACGAGTTGAAGTTGAGTATCGTACTGTCTTCTGAATCCGAATTGGTGTGGAGGTAGCTGTTATTGTTTACAAGTTGATTTGGCAAGCATTTGCGTCTCAGTGTCTGTGAGCGAATGATGGACTTAGGTGAAGTGAACCTTGAAGTGGATAGTGTTAACTTTCTGTTTGTGATCATTTTATTAATAGTTTTATTTTATTTTATGGTGGCCACGATTAGTCGATTCGTTTTGTGATATAATAATGAGTGTTAATAAAAAAACAAGTGGGGCAGAGTTTCTGAAACGGGCAGCTAAAAAACAGCTCGAGGATGAAAATCTACTTAAAAAAGTTCCCAAGTTGAGTAATTTTTTATTGTTGTTTGTCAACCTACACAATCCGGAACAGGAACACAGAAAAGTTTTGATATTGAGACCCTTGGTCAATATCAAACCATCAGTGTCTGATATAGACAGTCAAGAGGGGACTCAAGACAGATTGATTCGGACACACGAGAAGCCCAACAGTGAAGGTGACACATCACAAAACAAAGATCAAAGCCAAGACGATTTGGTGCTAATGGACCAAGCTACTCGGAACAGTCAAGATGAACTGCTGGTAAGAAAAATAATTCATTCTATTAAGTATAAGATAAGCACGTAAGGAATAAATTTAGAGGTTGAGGCTGCTACAATGTAATTAGTGCCGGAACTTCACAGATTTTTTTTTTTTTACTTGGGGAACCCAAAGAATGTTTCTCTCTGTGCATTGCGGGGAAATACTCGTAAGGTGTATGCATATTTTCCCTATATAACTATGGATTGTAATAATAATAATAATAATAATAATCGAAAAGTCCAACCACTGTAAAGTGAGGAAATAAAAATTTTTTCAGCGGAGGGTGCGGAGAGGGGAGGAATTCGAACACTCTACTGCTACGCGTGAAGGCGATTGGCAGTTGATTTCCATTGTTGACAACATCGATAACAGCCTTTGTTGACCATTTTTCCGCAAGAATTACTTGCGATCCAGACTGCGCAATGAAACTTTGAGCTCTTAGTAAAATGTGTATAGAAAGCGAACTATTAAGAAAGATAGATTTTGAACCAGTTGTTAGTTTATTTGCAAACGCTAAAGCCAGAAAGAAGTCCTTAATGTGTAATGATATCTTACTACTTCAAATAGCTGTTGACGTTATAAATGTTTGTTTTGTGTCGTAAAATAAACGGAGTTTTTATATACCAGTATTTATACATTTTAAAGATAGGTTTTGCAGGGTTGCAGGTGTGCTTCTGTTTCATGAGAAGTGCATAGGTGTATGTTGGGGGAGGGGGCGCCTTACGTCACAGTGCCTATGGGCGCCAGAACCCTTAATCCGTCACTGGAGGTTTATTATTATCAATTTATTTAAACTGTTGGGTTTCTTACGGTAAATAAATGTCACTGTGTTCTGTGCTTTGTTTGACAATAAGTTGACCACAGCACCACTTTGTTCCTAGAATGCATTGAGGGAAGATCCCCATACAGTAGCATAATTCCATAACTACAACTTTAGTGGGAAAACTTGTACGGTGTGAAAGAACTAGTCGGTATGCCGTCTAAGGGGCTGGCGTAAATGTCGGGTAATCTGTGACGTGCAGACGAAGCAAACCTTTGAAAAATAAAAATATAGTTTTCTTAGCCTAAAAACAATTTCATCTGCTCAGAAAACAATGGACGACACAGTGGAAAATGCACTTAAATTGGGTGTCAACTGTCAAGTATTTGCTTAGGCTTTATCACAAAGAAGCTATGTGCGTGGCGGGAAACAGCTGAGGTGACAGTTTACCTCGAAGATGGGGTTTAGATGCCCACTACCTATAAACGAATTGCACCAAATAAGACTGTTTTCTGGTTAGACACTCGTTTCTTTTAACTTTTATCCTTGAACATAATGTAGTCAGACAAGGACATCTGGAATTGATAGTCTAGGTAAGTGTTTTTTATAGAATTTGAATGTCATTTATGGACTTCAGACAACTATGGATCAGACTGGAAGAGGTGTGGGGTAAACATGTGCGAAAGAAGTCGACCAGGCCCTAGTTTTGAAGGCACCATCCCAGCATTAACTTTGTATGACTAAGGATAAACCTCAGCCAGGATGGCCATCGCGAGACTCGAACTCAGGATCTACCAAACACGAAGCGCATCCTCTATGAACTGGGCTACTACCCTTTGATACATGTTCAATGAAATGTATGGTATATGTTAAAGACCTATTTTCTTATTTCACATAAAACATGAAGTTTTTACTGCATTAAATTAATGTATGTTTCATTGTCACATAAGGCAGAGAATTCTGCGTCTTCAAGTAGATGCCATGAAGGTGATTAAATTGTAATAAATGATTTCTGAAGTGATGAAAATACATCCATATTTGTTCTTGTATTTTAGTCGTATTGTAGATAATGTAGACATGAGCTTTCACATTTCAATTTCACTATTATTGTCATATATCTTAATTATAATGTATTAGGGAATTTCCCCCAAATAAGTGGGCATCTTACACTGATGTGTTGAGTAAGATGTATGTTTTCCGTTGTATATACATACAGGGTGTAAAGAAAAGATGGTTGCCAACTTTGGGAAATGAATAATGACATCGAAACAAGAAAAAAAAACAGTTCATATAAACATGGGTCGAATTCAGCTTCATTTTCGAAATACAGGGTTTGCATCTTGGAGCCCAAAATCAACTCATTGCAGTAGTAAATAAAAATGAATATTTCGCCATAAATCTTAGAAAATGAACTGAAATAAAATTTAGTTTTCCGAAAGTGGATATGTATCAATACAGGAAATACTAAGAGTTAAGAAGTGTTGCCACCGGGTGGTCAGCGTTTCCAACCTGGTATATCGATTATTTTTTCAAATGGTATTACGTCAGTTTATTTGATATGTGGCATCCTCTACTGATGGCAAACATCATAATGTGAAGCACAGAACACAGTGTTGCAAACTGTAAACAATTTCCCCTTCTTTTGAAGAAGAAATGTTGCCATTTTTCATACTTGACCTGGTGTAAGATTCACAGTTTATGGTGGTTTGTATTGATACAAATCACACTTCGAGAACTAAATTTTATTTTTATGTATCGCTTACGTTTTATAGCGAAATATTCATTATATTTACTATTGCAAAGAGTCGATTTGGGGCTCCAAGCTGAAAGCCCTATATCTCGAAAACGAGGCTGAATTCGACCCATGTTTATATGAATAATTGTTCTTCTTGTTTCGGTGTCAGTGTTCACCTCCCTAAGCTTGTAACCATTTTTTTCTTTTCATGTAACTTCATGTACTTTCGTCAGTATGAGCGTCAAAGTTCAAAATATATTTCTGCAAAATTTTGCTGTTCTGTTTCTTGTAATTACTCCGCAATAGCTTCTAGACCATCATGTGTGTCATCTTTCCTCAATCCACTATATTACACAGAGGTGCAGGAAAACCTCTCTTGAGATTCAAAAAAATAATAATAACAATTTTTGTCATTGAAAACAATTATAAGGAAATGCATACAGTTGATATTATTTAACGTTGCGCTATTTTGAAGTATTCAACGCAATTCTTGCTAACAAGGAAGGGTCACGGTTCTCAAACACACAAATCCTATTCGCACATAATACATCGCAAGCAACACAACGAGATATGTAGATTATCAAAATTTAAGGTGCCATGGTCCAGGGGGAGGGGAGCTAGGGGCTCTGGAACTTCGAATGTCACAAAAATGTATAAAAAGGCTGGGGGAAAGTAATCAAAATGAAACTTGCACAAGACATATAACTGATCACAAGTAGTAACAAAAACCATAAGCAGTGTTGCCATCTAGGAAGCAGTTTTGCCAACGCAGAACAAAGTTACATTTTTTGAAATAGCATTATATACCAATTAATGCACAGTGGAAAAGTACTGGCAATAGAAAAGAAAATAGTACAAGTTGGTTGCACAGTGTTGCAAACTATGGAAGATATATGAGCTGAAAGTTGTCGGGTTAGAAAATATATGTGGAGACACAGGCCAACACCTTTTTCTTTACACAGCAAACGATATACACAACAAAATCCACATGAATGTTTATTCGCTATGTTTATTGACTACCTGTGACAGTCGTGGCAATCATGGCCGCCATATTGACACGAGCATAGAACATTTTACACCAACTGTTTAAATACGCAGTTCAACATGCAGTACATCCATTTGCACCACTATTTTATGCAAGCAAAGATATAGTTGTTATGACCATGCTGGTTAGACTGTTCCTGTTTCCTTGTGTGCGTGTTACCTTCGGTAATATACGTGCTGATTAGCGTTTTTACTGTTTTTCCAGATACCAGCATATTGACCTGTGTCTCCACATATATTTTCTAACCCGACAACTTTCAGCTCATATATCTTCCTTCCATAGGTTGCAACACTGTGCAACCAACTTGTACTATTTTCTTTTCTATTGCCAGTACTTTTCCACTGTGGATTAACTGGTATACAATGCTATTTCAAAAAATGTAACTTTGTTCTGCGTTGGCAACACTGCTTCCTAGATGGCAACACTGCTTATGACTTTTGTTACTACTTGTGGTCAGTTATATGTTGTGCAAGTTTCATTCTGATTACTTTTCCCGTTTCCAAGATATTCCATTACAACCTCACTACTGCCTTTATATATATTTTTGTGACATTCGAAGTTCCGTAGCCCCTAGCTCCCCTCCTCCTGGACCATGGCACCTTAAATTTTGGTAATCTACATATCTCGTTATGTTGCTTGCGATGTATTAGGTGTGAATCGGATTTGTGTGTTTGAGAATCGTGATCCTTCCTTGTAAGAAAGAAACTAAATTTTAGCACGAATTGTTCACGGTGAAATGAAACTTGTATCGCTTCACTTTTGATCATAAAAGTAAACATTTCGTACACTTGCTGCACAGAAGGTAAAATTAACCATGTGATTTTTCTGGTCTTCCTGTACCATCATTCACACTTTAGCCCAATTTTAAAACCGTGTCTTCCCATTTTCACTTGAATGACGGGCTGCAATATCTCAGGCAGGTTTCTAGTGATCGTCTCAATATTTTCTTGGATGTTGCGTTCCTATTCTTCGCAGAGGACTTTCCGTAGCTCTGGCAAGCTCTCTGGAGAATGATAATGGACATGCTTCCTTAAATATCCCACACATGCTCAATTGGGTTGATATCAGATCTCGTGTTGGCTATTGCATAACTTGGATCCCTTCTTCATTGAGGATGATACAACACGCCACATAAAGACGTGCATTGTTGTGCATTAACACGAAATTATCACCAATAGATAGTGAAAAGTACAACTTGTTCTCCGAGAATGTCTTGGACGTACCGATAGGTCGTAAGAGTCTCACCCTCCACAAAGACAAATCTATTCGGGCAGTCAAACCGATCCCTACCTAAACAATTATTGAACCTACAATGAATGCTATCCTTGATGAAACTGTGCATCAGAATAAATTTTGCCCTACTCCGCCTTACACCCTTTCTTGTCCATCTAGAGATTGGAGACACAATAGGGACTAATCCGAGAGTCCCTGTTCCACACTGTTCATTACTCCAACCCTTATTACCTCCCAGAGCCTGCCAATATTGGAGATCCAGTTGAAGGCCAGTAGCAAGTTTTCTGGAAATGCGTCTGGCATCACATAACCTTCTTCTCACAGTACAAGAGCTGACATTCACACCTCTCACTTGTTCTAACCGATTTCTGACTTCAATCGCAGTGGTGGCGCTTGCGCATAACCTGAAGGAGCAAGAAATGGTCATCTGCTGCAGAAATTGACCTCATTAGGGCAGCCAAAATACCTTTGCACGCAAAATTGTAATCAGCGTAGTATGCAATTATTGAGCCAAGTTAGGATGCTTCGTGAATCCTGTACCAAAGCGAGTACTCAAGCGGCCTTCTCGGGGGCCTTACGGCATCTTACCACCCTTCACAACAACCTAAATCCCAAGAAAAGAATTGTTTCAAACTGTGTATCATATCGCAGAATTACAACTTAAACTCAAATCTCAGCGTGAGAACAATTAGGTTCTGGTGAGGATTGTCAATTTCATTCTACACACGAAAATCATGGGGAGGACAAAAACGAAGACATGGAGGTGTCGTTAACCACCCACAGGACAACATTTCTTTCTCACAACATGAATAACATTTGGAAACCTCGAACAGGTCCATAGCAGCACACAATTGTTAAAATTAACTGTATATATATATAGACTACATTTTTCTACTTTTTTCGAGTGTTGCGGGATTTTTTGCACCTCAGTGTATTATTATTATTGGAAAGCCGGATGGAAAGAGACCGTTGCGAAGACCGAGACGACTTTGGGAGGACAGTATTAGAGGAAATCTTCGATGAAAACTGGCTTGAGCTTGCTCTGGATAGAATCCTATGACGGACGTTTGTTACTGCGGCGATGAACTTGAGAGTTCCGTAAGCCATTTGTTATGTTAATATCACTAAAGCCATTCACGTCTTATATTTGTTCCCAACAATATGGCGTTTCCTGACAACCACTGAGTATTCTTCCGTTTCTTGAGCACTTATCTAGTGTCCATGGTTTAGTTGGATCACTATATTGACAATTTTGAATGAACATTTTATTGGAGTGGCCTTAGTTAGGACATGGGTTCATGGAACTCCATACAGTTCTTTTTTTGTCTCCCTAGCATCTAATACTTTATTTGTATTACATTGCAACATGATTTATTATAATTTTAGAAGATACTTTCAACAAGAGATACTGTTTTTTTCCTTCAGCAGAAACAAACTATATTCATTGTTGTTGAGTCATTGTTATTCCATTATCCTTCAGTTTTTAGTATTAACAATAACTCATTCTTTTGAAACACGTCTGAATAAAACAAATATCTTATTTAACAACTCAGCTTTTTAACTATAATTCTACACCATGTAAATATAAAGAAAACAAAATGGACTTTCAACCCCATCATCATGCATTACTGTCAACGACACTGAATCTAACCAATATTTCTTCTGTGTCGGACTTCAGCAATGTAAAGTTAACTACAAGTATTGGGTTGCTTCATAAGTACGGTCGCGTTATTTCTGCTTATTTTTTTTTTATCTCAGCGAAATTGTTGCTGTTGATATAAGATAAGATAAAATGAATTGGATGGGTGGTAACAGCACTATGGCTTACGCCCGTCCCGAGTGTTGCTGTTGATGTATCAAGATATGTCATTTCAGATGTCTGTGCTCTTCTTAAGTGCTGTTGTCGAATTTAATTAGTTCTTCGTTTTGTTCTTCTTCAGGTCACAGTGCTTGGAAGATGAAGTCGAGAAGAAAGGACACTCCCGTTCACAGAAATTGACAGTTCAATTTTTTTTTCATAGTCCGAATGTTGTTCGATCTGGTAACACTGAGCTAATGCCAATGTTAGGTATAATGTACGAAAAGTGTTTTAAATTTATAATGAATATAAGTTCAGTATCTCCATACTGTTCATCTCATCAAGGTTACAAATTGTATTTACTGTTCATTTTTCATTGATCTAGGTGTACATTTACTATACCTTTTCTGGTATGAGTTCAGGAAGGCTCCAGACGCTGCCAGAAACACTGGTGGCGAAACTGCTATAGACGCATTCCGGATAACATTTCCTGTTTCAGAGATGGGATGTTTGACATTGATGACTGTGGTTGTACCATCCTTATTCCTTTTGTGCTTTCTATAAGTGGGGAGACTTGCTAATAGCTTCATGAATTATTTCAAAAAATAAAATAAAAATAATTTTCATATTAGCGAAATAGAATCTGAATTCAGAAGACAGTACAAAATTTTCTCTAACACTGACTTATCAGCAATATCGGACATGTGATCTGTGATATGAACATGTGTTATATTTTTGCGATCATGAAAATATCACAGTGTAGCTGAAAGGTTTGGTGTAACAGGAAGGTGACTCCAAAATTCACATTTCTTCCATCTGTGGGGTGTAACAAGACGTCGGGGAAAAAGTTCGGGAGGTGATTCTTGATATCGAAAGAAGTAAAAAATTTCCTATGAACATGGGTGGAGTTCTGCTTCGTTTTGGAGATACAGCGTTTCCAATTTGGAGCCCAAAGTCCACGCCTATCAATGAGAAGAAAATTAAAATCAGAACGACTCATCGAATGAAAATCTCGTTGCAGAATATTTGTTTCTAACAACGGGGTGACTATCAGGAGTGATAACACGATGTCACCGCGTTGTCAATGTTGCCAACCAACCTGATATAATGTTTAATTTTTTCAATTGGCATTAAGTATTGTCATTGACTATTTGACATATTCAAGTGATGATAAATAACATACGTACAGCACACACAGCAGTGTTGCAAACTATGAATACAACACGAAATGCAATATCCTAGAAATACGTAGTTTGTACGAGACCGCGATAACCTTTCTGCCTTATTCATAGTTACATTCTTCAATTGGCGCGCCCCATGCTTTTCTTTTTAGTCATGTATAAACATTTTATTTTTACTTTTTTAGTATGAATTGTTTTATTTATTTTTTTAAGAAGAGTAATTTTTAAGTTTATTATTATTATTATTATTCGAGTTATTTTGGTGTTCGGATACTTTCTCCTTGCCCATTGTATTGTAAATTGATCTGTAACCCAAATCGTAAAGTGTTTTGCAACCAGTCAAACGCAACATCGTTGCGGGCTAATATTTATTTTAGGATAAAGAAGCTCTTATGCTTTTAATATATATATATATATATATATATATATATATATATATATATATATATGAAAGTATCAACGGAATATTGTATTGTCATCCGACTTACGTCGCTGTGCAAAATTTGATCATAGTATGATGTCGGAAAATAAGTTAAATTAACATTGCAAGATTTGAGGACACGATGAAGCATTGTGAATTAAAGAAATGTATGTTAAAATTATGCGTAGTCTAGTCTGTAGCGTGCTAGACTTCAGTGCGAGCGGTCCCGGGTTCGATTCCCGGTGGGGGTTCAAAAATTTCGGTGTTGACCCAGCATCGTGAGGACAATTGGGGAGCTACTGTGAATAAAAGACAGTGGCGATCACAGTGAGAGCTTCGGCTCTCCTCTCCCAACCCGTCTGGTCAGCGTGGAAGCAGAAGACCAACTTCTCCCTTCGGGGAGAGATCTCATCCACTAGTGGATTGAATATGGCTGTGATTTTATGTAAACATGTGGTCGGTTCTACTAACAAGCAATTACAGTGTACCCATTTCCTCATGCCGCGTGTGTGAAGTTGGCCCCCCAAATGTTTGGGCCAGCCGAGATTTTTTTTGGGCCAGTTAGAACTCAATTTGGGCTGGTTGGGCTAGCCACTTT
>JAGDQP010039191.1:7630-17845 GCA_022664845.1 Lepisma saccharinum | reverse complement strand
TACTTTCGTGTTTCGCACGGAATTTGTCCACTCAGTCATCGTGCTTTCCAACAATTAAAATGTTCCAAAAAGCTGAATTTTTAATCTGAAACTCCATAAACTTATTCATATCACAGTTCAATGTTTCGGCATTCGTATGGATATTTTTTTCTGAAATCCGATAAATTTTTTATTCCAAAACAACTCAATAAAATTCATGCGTTACGTATCGCTTAGCATTAAAACTATAATTAATAAATTTCTAAATACAGCAAAATCTCAGTCCAGAACATCTACTCATGCACATGCAACTCGATAAAAAACAAACAAGTATTATTTTTAAAAAAAAAATTAGAGTGTGAATAGCCCTTAAGTAAAACTCGACAAATGTGCATTTTCCTCTACTAATTAAATTTGGTGACACCGCAATTCCGATCAAATGTGATCATTGCGCATGCTCAGTGATACTTAACAGTTAAGTTGTTGTTGGCGTGATAATTCAGAAACGGAATTCGTGAAAACAATATATGTATATATATATAAATAAAAGGAATTATTCAAATTCCCATCACGAAACAGGTTTTTTGCCGGTTCCACCAAATAACTGTCCGAATGGATCACTCGAATTGCTGAACGAGATGTATTACATATGAAAGAGGCAAAATATTAGGCATGCATATGCAAAATATTAGCGGCTGAGGGCAACATGGAGAAGCGTGAGAGCCGAAAGAAATGTGGCCTATAGTAGTGCTTAACACAGAAATCTAAGGAATAACACTTGTTATGTGTGAATAGTGACACAAATGCAAGTCGAATTACTAGATACATGATAAGATTTGTTGTATGTTGGGGAATGTGAACATCATAGCCGCCATCTTGAATTTGGATTCAAAATGTTAAATAGAAAGTGGGTCATGTGACACATTAATTAGGACTGAAATTTTACCAGAAATTCATTGGTGACAATAATATTGTAGTAATTCTATTGTGAGCTGAGAAACAATAACAGTAAAGAAAGACGAATTCATTTATTCAAAATCGTTTAACAGATGTCACATCAGTAAAATGCAAAAGTAAGAGTTTAGAGAACTCTAGTTTCCAGACAAGACTGTTCTTCGCACACTGACTATATGAAATGCGTGTACAGATGCAAAAGAAACATCATGAGTAAGGGAAAGAAGGTAAGTCAGAAGAGACGGAAGAGAGCCCAGGTAAGCCAGCGCTACCTACAACGTACTGTGCTGTTAATAGAAGGAGTTTAAGTGAACGGGCTGAATAGCTTATTTGTGCGTTATCAGCGGAGTAGACTAGTTTAGAGAGAGGAGAGTGAGTGTGAGCAGTTTAATGTGCCCCAGGTGGTTGAGCTCCTGTAAAATAAGTGCTACAAATTGACAGTTTATATTCTACAGCTTCAGTTTTAGACGTTATTTGTATTGTGTGCTTCAGTATTAATCCCTCAAGTAGTTGTGCATTATTGGTTCATGAGTTTGGGACGTTCGACGATAATCTCTGTCCAGAAGACTGTAATGTTTCTGAACGCATCAGAAACTTATTAGTGAAGAACGATACAGTGCTGGGATAAAATAAAAATGTTCAAGGTGAAACTGTTTACAAAATTTAAAAACACTTCTTAGAAAGGTTCTTGTGAACTTTCACATCACTAATAGATTTTCAAATCGGCGAACGACACTTGTGAAAAAGACGAATACATGTGACATATATTACAATTTAGACGTCGAGAAACGAGTCTTAGAGAAAACTCAATTTAAACCAAAATATCTTACAACTAAAGACACTTTAACACATAATATTAAGAAAATAATAATAAAGTTGGAATATACAATATTACCCGTGGCTTAGATAAGTAACTCAAACTGGAACCGATGTTTCAGTTGGAGATACTGTAATAAAATAATCTAAGCACATTAACAAATAAATTGGGTTTTAGTAAAATATAACATAATTAAAATATTTTGACACAAAACAAAAATATAACATTGAAGCAATTGAATTAACATAAAGTAATTATTCCTTTTTAAAGGATTGTTGAATTCAGAAATAGAGTCCTTTAAATGTCCATGAATATGATATTGGACATAAGATATACATGAACATTTGAATATTTCCAATAATAATTTAAACGAATGTAAATAACTGAATAAATATTTTCAACCAAAGTTCGTAGCATGTGTAGTTAAAGAGAACTAAAACTGTCCATTGACCCTATATAAGTAAGGAGTCAAATATTTACAAAGATGTCACCGTAAACTATTTTTTAGTAATATCACTTAATTACTGGCGATACAAGTTCTTTGAATAATACACTGATTATATGCGTATTATGAACGGAATGTTTCTTGTCTGATCGTCCATTTGTTAAAGTGTATGGAAACTACGATTATACAACTTGCGCTTGCACGATGACATTTTCAATAAAGAGATATTGTCTGTCACTTTGCACTGTGGGGAGAAATTTTCACTGGGGTATGGTGGATATGTGAACTGATGTTATATCTACTTCTGTTGAGCGTTCCAATTATTGGATTCCAGTGGTAGATGGTTTTTCTGCAAACGTTCTTGGAAAGATGGTATTTCACTTGAAAGAGAAAGTTTCTTATGGTGATTCAACACTATGGTGTGGATCACTGTTGTTAGCTTTGATGTAAGGGAGGAATATTGGTCTTACTGCAGCGTAACTGGCTGATGAGTAGAGTTGGTAGGGATACCATTGTTGTCAGATCTGTACTATTGGAAGCTGACGTTCGGCTTGCAGTAGATGGTGAAAGCTGCATACAACGGGAATGGAAGCTGGTGCTGGATGTTGAAGTTCTTGTAGAAATAACCAAAGATGTCATAGGGGTATCAGCTGCTTACTGGGAGAATCTTCGTCCTTTATGGAGTTTGTGAAAAACTGTTCACTAATTTTCTTTTGGAAGTGCATGTCGAACTGGTTGAAATATGTTTGTGTGTGTAATATATAGGGTGGGTAAATGGAGTTTATAGCAAAAGAAGTAATAAAAGCTAAAAGCCTTGAAAAATAAAATGGATTAAAATATAAACATGTAGAAATAAATGAAATCAGAAACGAATTAAATGAATAAAATACAATAATGCTAAAACAAAGGACTAAGGCATTTTGTTGCTATCTCTAAGGTTGGTATTTACATTTAGTATAATCCTGCATATGGAGCTACGTAATATCAAATAAAACAAATTAATTGGTAAATATTGAGTAAATATGAATAAAACTAAAGTATACTAATACAGAAGGTCGATCTGTCTATATGTGTCAGATTTGAAACCTGCACCCCTGCTCAAACAATAGATCGATCCGAATGATTCAAACAATATCAGGAAGCCAAAGCCTTCTAGTATCACGTCAAGATCGCGTGTGTGTGTCGTGTGAATCATGGCATCCAAGGTGAACCGATTTTGGGAAGGCTACGTGGTAGCACTTTGCCACGCCAAGTTTTCAGTGACACAGATTCAGAAACAGTGCAGGGAAAATGGGTGTGCATTGGGAACAACAACCATCAAGAACATAATTAACTGACATAAACACAACGACGTTCCAGCACTTCGTTCACCCACGAAAGGGAGTAGAAATCGACCGTGTACTGCGGTGACGCCACCTGTAGCTCGGAAATTGCGGCGAATGGCCTTACAGGAAAACCCTCCTCCAAAACGTGTGATGGCAAGACGAGTGCACGTGGCACAATCGACTGTGAACCCCGCCACCTACGTAACAAATTAAAGCTCCGGATGGTGTTTAACAGTCGTGGACATGTCCTTACTGCGGCTCCTCAGAGGGACAGAAAAACCCGCTGCAGGCGCCTCTATGAACGCCATCTATCCGGGGACAAGTGGAAGTTTGTAGCTACAGACGATGAAGCATGGATTTATCTAGCCGATTGTGGCAAAATTCGAGCAGTAACGTACAACCCAGCGATGCAAAAAACAGTCCTGACTTCATCCGCTAGTGGAAAGCAAGTTTCTCGAAGTGCTTTATGGTTGTCGCGGGAGGCAAGTTAACGATTCGCCGAATGCCTAACAACTGCAAGATCAACTCCGCATTTTATCAGCAACATATTCTCAAACCAATTTATACAGAAGAACTGCCCCGTTTGTATGGAAATGCAGTAAATCAAGTTCGTGTGCATATGGATAAGGCCTCATCACATACGTCGCGTTCTACCCAACGATTTCTGCAACAGATGGCGACAGACACCGGCATCCAGGCTATTCTCTTCCAGGACACACCAGTGAAGTCACCTGATGCGATTCCCATGGATTTTTTGCGAGTTTGGCTTATTGAAAAGAGAACTTGTATCTCGTCCTGTCACCAATGTCCGTGGTCTCTGGAAAGCCTGCCAGGAGGAGTGGCTCAAGATTCCCGTTCTTGTACTTCAACGGAGCCTCCTACAATGGAAGTTACGGTGCAGGGCTATTGCCAGGAGACATGGTGCTCATATCGAAGGCAACCGATGGTGGTCCCGTGGTTTTTCATAAGGAAGGTGAGACGTCAAAATCGGACACATATAGACGGATCAACCTTCTGTATTAGTAAGTTCATCCGGGGTAAAGTTACATTTACTTATAAAACACAACTTTTATATAGTAATTGTGACTTGGATTAAATCTGGGAAATTGCTTTTTGTAAAGTTAACAAGGATATTTCAATAATTATTAACTTAAATGTCCCTTGTCACACGTAATCGTTACGAAAATTTATGGAGGAATAAAATGGTTTTATTAACGTTGTTCGAAGTGTTGTTCTTCTGTTCTTAAGGCAAAATTATACTCATGCATTTATATTCAATGAAATCGCGTAATGTAATTATCGGATGTAAAGCGAGTCGTTAAGGTATAAAGGTTTCATACAATTACGTAATTATGGGATATTTTAGCAAAAAAAAAAGTTTTTGTGGATGCAATGTCAATATAATAACGTTGTATGTCTGATAGAATAACGGAAAAAAGGGAAAGAGTAAAAAAAAATTGTTGGACGGCAATTGAAGTAATAATAAATTTATTCGTTTATAACTTTAAAGAAAAATGTGCAAGCATTAATTTCTATTTTGTTTTCTAAAAGAAAGGGTTCGAGTGAATAACATTTCGTTTGTTGCTGTGTTTTTATGGCTTGGTGTTGTGTGCCTAAAGCAATTCTTTCTAGTCGCGTGCCATAGATATAGCACAGGGAAATCTGTTCTGTTCGCTTGAAGGGGGAAGGGAAATGTAAACAAGGCGGAAGTGGGAGTTGAAAAATGACTACTTCTCAACAATGCTTGTAAAGAGTCCTGTAAAAGGGGGAGGAGAGGAGAAGGAAAGACGTTTAGATTATTGAGAAGACTTCAAGAGCTGGTTTCACACGATGGATGGAGTTTAAGAGTCATGTTTCAACTGTCTATAAAGGAGGGGGAAGGAGAGTATAACTTTATGAACGAGAAATTTTAAAAATGGCCGCTACGAACGTAGTAATAGGCGTGGCTTAAAGTCAAACAACAGACTGGTGTCTGGACACAAGATATTTAAGAGAGAAAGAGAAAGAAGGAATGATTTTAAATGAAGCTTTTCTTTTAAAGAAAAAATGTTAGGGCTTCCAATGTTCGAAGTTAGATGTAAAGAGATGCTAATAAATATAATACCGTGGCCACTAGATAATGAGGACAAGGGAACTTTTTTTTTTTTTTTTTTGTTAAAAGAAATGTCAGTTGCCGTTCATTGAAAGAAGTAGTAGTAGTGTTGTGATGGCCGTCAGCAAAACTGACTGAACGATGGGGCCGTCACATCCCTACCCGGAATAGGCTGGAAGAGAGTGGGCAGGGTTGGAGAGGAAATGTGGATAAGAGTCATTCCACGTGAAATCAACACGATTTTAGAATAAAATGGAACCTGACCCCCTCACATTTCAATGATTTTTTATGTATGAAATGTACCAGTGGAGCACAGTAAACAAGTGGTTTTTTTTCGGATTTTTTGGACAAGCGGTTCATGTTTTATTGAAGTTTGAAAATTTGAAAAATATGAAAAAATTGGACAACGTGACAAGATAAAACCGGCTGTAATTCAGGAACGGGTTGGGTTACAGAGTTGAAACAAAGTTTATTGTAAAGCTCTTGTTGTCAGTTTTCATTTGATATATCACTTAACAGGGGTTTCCAAAAAAAAAAATGAAATTTGTTTTTTTTGAAAATTTCAAATTTGAATTTTTCAAAAACTGACAATTTGAAAAATTTGAAAAAAATCTCACATGATTATCATACCTGCCTCTACATATGTACCAAATATGGTTTTGAGATCGTAATGGGATTGTGAGCCACACTCAGATTATGAACACTCTGAAACTGATGTCCCTTTAGTGCATCCACCTGCTGCTCTGAGCAGTCTTAATGCATCTTTGCTTGAGTTGGGGGAGTCTCCAGTACAAAGGAAAAAAAAATGAAATCTAAGAGGCACTCCACAGAAAAGACTAAAAAAAATTACCGCTGCCGTGAAAAGGGAAATTCTGACACGTGCAGATTCTTCTGACAGTGAACCAGAATCAAAAGATGAAATACTTTTTAAGTAATTTGAAAGAAAAATTTCGTCTGTCCCATAACAGAAACCACAAGATTATGTACGATTCCAGAGTCCTGGAGAATTAAGAAAATAGCAAAAGAATTTAGTGCTCCTGAGTTCATGGTTCGGCAGTCAAAACTACTTTTAAAAAATAGAGGAATTCTGTCCACACCTGAACTGAAACCAGGGAAGAGCCTTCCACAAGTAACTACTGATAATGTAAAGAAATTTTATGAAAGTGACAAAGTTAGTAGAGTTATGCCTGGAATAAAAGACTGCATGTCCATTAAAGACAGTGCTACAGGACAACGAGTTAAAGTGTCAAAGCGCTTAATTCTAAGCAATCTGAAGGAAGTGTGTTTGCTGTTCAGACAGAAATTTCCAGACTTGCACATTGGGTTTTCAAAGTTTGCCGATCTTCGGCCTCAAAACTGTGTACTGGCTGGTCGCAGTGGTACACACAGACTTCCTGGTGAAAATTGTGTGCAGTCCACCGTTACCTACTTGCTACCTTGGAAAATGTTCTGGATGTCCTGGTATAGGCCCTGTAAGACGTACTTTAGAAACTATTTTTGACATGTATTGAACAGATAACGTTTCGTCAGTGGGTTGCCGTGGACAGGTGTTCACTTGAAACTCTTGTGAAACCAACATCAGAGTTCATTGATTTGTTCTGCAAAAATCTCACAGATCTGAGAACCCATGATTTCATTGCAAAACAGCAAAGCTTGTTTATGTCACATATTAAAGATCATCTTTCAGAATCGGAATTAGCTATTGTCTGTGACTTCTCTGAAAATTATTCATTCCTACTGCAGGATGAAGCACAGTCGTTCCACTGGAACAACAGGCAGGCAACAGTACATCCGTTTGTTATTTACCATAAGGAGAACAAAGTCTTACGTCATGTCAGTTTTACCATAATCTCAGACTGCTTAGAGCACAATACCGTGGCCTTTTATCTGTTCCAACAGAAACTTGTCAAGTTTCTGCGTGGCAAATTTGGGAACAAAGTGAAGAAAATCTTCTACTTCTCAGACGGTTCTGCCGCACAATATAAAAACAGCAAAAATTTCCGTAATTTGTGCTACCACAAGCAGGACTTTAGAATAGATGCCGAATGGCACTTTTCTGCTACAGCTCACGGGAAAGGTCCTTGTGATGGAGTGGGCGGGACAGTCAAACGATTAGCTGCTAGGGCCAGCCTTCAGAGGTCATACGAAGGACAAATTCAAACATCATGGGAACTGTACGAATGGGCAAGGGCCAACATCAATGCAGTTAATTTTGATTATGCAACCCAGCAGGAATACACTTGAGTTTCTGCGAGAAAGACTTTCCAAATCTATAACAATAGCTGAAACTCTTTAAGTTACATGCCTTTATACCCTGCCAACAGGGTCCATCCATAATCACTGTGAAGCCATACTCTTTCTCAGAAGAATCAACCATCCGTTCGTGTGCATTAACAAATAATATGGTGCCATTTGCTGAACTTTCTGGATACGCAGCCATCTATTATAACAGGAAGTGGTGGCTGGCCTACATCTTGGACAAAAATGAAGATCTGCAAGAAAGAAAGGTAACATTCCTCCATCCAGCAGGACCAGCTCCATCTTTTGCATATCCAGAAACCCCAGATGTTCTGTGGATTCATGCAAGTGACGTGCTCATGAAACTGAACCCCTCTACACCTACTGACAGAGTATATGTGCTCCCCAAACATGAAGTCCACCAAGTGGACAGTTCTCTTGGTGCTATGCAGAACTGTTGATATACCAGTTAGAAATACACAGATATGTAATACTGTGTTACATGTGTTATTGTGTATGGACACTTTACGGGTACATGTGTATTACACTTCACAAAACAATTATGCATCACACATGTTTTTTCTTCACATTTCACCACCATACAAAGTAAATTTTCCAGTATCATTATCTTTGATGATTCAGGGTTCACAATCCCATTACGATCCCAAAACCATATTTGGTACATATGTAGAGGCAGGTTTGATAATCATGTGAGATTTTTTTTTCAAATTTTTCAAATTGTCAGTTTTTGAAAAATTCAAATTTGAAATTTTCAAAAAAAACAAATTTCAATTTTTTTTTGGAAACCCCTGTTAAGTGATATATCAAATGAAAACTGACAACAAGAGCTTTACAATAAACTTTGTTTCAACTCTGTAACCCAACCCGTTCCTGAATTACAGCCGGTTTTATCTTGTCACGTTGTCCAAATTTTTCATATTTTTCAAATTTTCAAACTTCAATAAAACATGAACCGCTTGTCCAAAAAATCCGAAAAAACACTTGTTTACTGTGCTCCACTGGTATATTTCATACACCAAAAATCATTGAAATGTGAGGGGGTCAGGTTCAACGTGTGTGTTGATTTCACGTGGAATGACCCATAATGTTCTTTATGTTAACAAGATGTTAAGATATTATTTTGTCAAAAGTAGTGCAGCATATCTTTCAGTTTCAAAAGACAAAAATATATGCGCAGATTTTTTTTTTTCGAGAAAATAAAAAGCACAGGTCTGTTAAAATTCCATAAAGTGCTCAAACAAAAAAATAATTACCAAAATCTATGATTTGATCGGTACTTTTTCCCTTGAACTATCTAAATTGAGATGAAATGGGTCACATATAGAAAAGGAACCTGGCAGTTATGGAGCTGAGAGATTGTCAGGGTGTGTAAAGCTTGTTGTTTATAATTCGTTATTTGTTTTCTTTCACATGATAATTGTTAAGTTTGTTATTTAGGGAATAATCCATCACCAATGAAAAGTACATGTTTAGATGGAAAATTGTTTAATATAAATCCGGCATCTTTCATTAAGTGGAACCTAATTTACTACTATTGCTTCAAAGTTCAAATTTACAAACTTCGTGAAGAACTAGGACAATCTGGAACAGGAAATTAACCAATTTTATTGTATATTTTAAGAAAATCAGTCTGAACACCCTTACTCACTAGCTGGGTTCAACTGAGATTTGCACTAAAGAACACAATTTATGCTGATAATTATTAGAACAGAGATGATAACTCTATTTTCTATTTAAAAATTTGTGGTAATGAACATACTTACTGTTTAACGCTAGAGTAGTGTCAGCTGTACAGGATACCTTCGCAATTTCTAGTCCGCAAACGTCACCAACAACTCTGCTAGGATGATGAATATCTCTGTGATGACCCTGTCCCGTTTGACCACTGCAACCGCATCCACAAGAATACAATGCTCCACAATCGGTAATAAAATAGCTAAAAGAAGATAGACAGAAGTCATTTCCAACTCATTATCACAACATTACTGCATATATTTAATAAAGGGAGGGGATACAAAACCTTATTCTTTTTAAAATATTACTCACAGTGTATTGACTGAAGTTCCTGAACACATTTAACTATTTATATCTCATATGCGATGTGATTCGCATATCATGTTGGACAATCATGGATTTTATACACATAAGATACAGGTTAAAGAAGAGAGAAAAATATAATTAAGAAAATTAATGAAAAAGTATGGGAACTTGAATTAATTTTATATATATATATATATATATATATAATGATAAAAAAAAGTATTACATGTTAGAATATCAAGACAAGTGTACAGGAACTTCACAAGCACAAGAGAAAACCGATTACATTTCGCATGGTAAGAGA
>JAGDQP010039189.1:0-17846 GCA_022664845.1 Lepisma saccharinum | reverse complement strand
GGGGGGGGGAATTGTCTCCACTACTGTGAAATAATACATGTCTTTCGGATTTGAAACCATAAACTCTGCTAGCCTAGAACATATTTCCACGATGTCTACCTTATCGTTGTATTCCCGCTGCCTGTGCTTTTCCGCTGCTTATTCACCAGCTATAACTAGCAATCGGTCCACCAACTTCCTCACATCGTTCATCCACGAATTTAGTTAGAAGACCTATCGTTTTATGCCTGAACATTCATACAGGCCTCTTCCTTCTGTTGCCATCATCTGGAATATATGTTTGATGACAGTCTTGGACTACTTGTCGCAGCTGGACTTCACTCTGTTCTGCGTCGGAATTTTTTTTGTATAAAGAGTTACTTATTTTCAGATTTTTCGCATACGTAGCGTAATCCTCAGTGGCATACACAGAGATTATTTCTAGTGCATGGTTCCTATAAGCCTTCCGTTCCTTTGAACTTCTCACATACCCCACATTTGCCTATCCGGCTTTGGTCATGCGAGATATCGTCGTATTTTATAAAATTCACGTCCATGCTGCCTATCCTCCAGTGTATAACACTATAAATATCCACGAAATATAACCCAAAACTTCATCCTTTTCTGCTCACTTAGTATCAGAGTAACGATTAGAAAGAGGTCCAAACATAACATGCCCCTCGCCAGTACTACCCTTGTCATCTTGTTATGCTGTTTGTGGTGCTACAGTCACTTTAGTTGGTGATATCTTTTTTCCAGGACGACAATAGATCTTTCTAGAAATATGTTTCAGACCGAGTCGGCGGGTAGGTTAGAATGCTTTGGGCACCCGCCGGAAGAAGCTTAATAATCAGGTTTCAGTTCTCATCCGTGCAACGTTTTATTTGCTTCCCTAAGCTACCGGTTGTGTCGACCAAGGGTTCGTCAGTTCTCTTCCGCTCCTCGTAATACACCCTCTTCGATTCTTCAACCCATTAAATTGCTTCGCGAGGTATTCATTACGTGTTATGTTATTCTCACAATCCTCAACTCGCCTGCGTTTGGACATTTTGTTACGATATTTTATTATGTCACAATGACGAAACGGTCAATATACTTATACTTGGATACTTACCTTCCTTTGGCTTTCGTGTCATGTTAATCAAGCAGAATCCGTATGGCTCTGATCAGCAGCCTAACTAGATCTCGTTGAACCAAAAAAACTGGGTGTCTCCTACTGCATTCTCGTCATACACGTACTTTAGATTTGTATTATCTTGACAGAATATGCATAGGAAGTTCGTGTTATCTCTGATGGGTTTCTTTGGAACCTTGCTGAAGGTCTGTGAGAAGTAAATGAAGTTCAACCTTTTGTGCCTACGTCTGATGCAGTAATTTTGCACCGCATTTTGGAGTCTAGAATGTAGTCGTGAAAGATGACAACAAAACCGGGAGTACATTCCACTAATGGAAGAATGGGTTGCGAGAATGTAGCAATGTCCTCCCCAAGAGTCTTAGAAGCCTCACTGAACGCAGCTAGAGACTGTTGGTATTTCGACTGTTTCAAACACTTGAAGAACACATGCAGACGACGACCTGTCCAGTGAAAACAGCCTGGAGCCATACAAAATTGTCAATCACAAATGTAGTCCTCCCTGAGCCAGAGGAACCTGTAGTACGACATCGAGTGTCGTTGGGAAGCAGTCCTCCATTATGCTTTGAAGCGCTCAAGGTGTCATCTTGTAACAGACGCTACCTTACAATCCACAGTGCTGCTATTATATTATGGACTTCAGGCCAACCCACGAATTATGGTACACCAAGCCAATTCACGTATGCTTTATTACGTTTGCTGCGCATGACCTTCTCAAACACGTATATGTGGGGGAACCTATTTTTCATTCGTTCCTGCTCCCAGAAAGTCCCTCGACAAGCGCGTTTCTTTAATCCTTAACCACGATCAAACCTGCTTTTCATCATACTAATGCGCACATAGTCTTTTACTTTGGACTTTGTCTTCCTCATCGAGGCAACAGACTACTTTGGACAGTAAACTTTAGATATTAGTTCCACCTCATTCTGCTTTTCGTGGCATCAATTGTTTTACTTTTAACGGGGAGTGATTTATATTATTGTACTGTGTCACCAGGCCTGGCAGAATACCAAGCCACTTCTAATTGCCTTGCGATGTAAATTCTCTCCACATCAAGTTACGGAGAGTCCTATTCCACCTTTAAACCAAAGAAGAATTGACGTCGCGTTATATGGAGTATTGTTTTATATTGTTCTGCTTCATCAGTCTAGCAAAGTTACAATTATAGAATTCGCGACGACGCTCTGCCTGCAAAAAATTGGAGCTTGAGGGGTCTGCTCAAGCTCCGAAGGCGTGAATAAGTTATTTTCCAGTCTTATTTTTCACTACCCATGCTAACTTTCTAAAGGTGTCAATGCCAGTTAGCAAAAATGTAAAGCCACGATTAAGCTTTGGTTTAAGCTTATAAACTTGCAGCTGCTTAATTCTATGAGGTCAGCTTACCAGATATCATTATTCCTCTACTTACAACCGGTATACGAGGATAATGTCTTCTCGTCGGCTTATGCAGGTCGGTTCTAATTTTTCACAAACAGACGATGTCACATTGTTGTATTTGAGTTGATAGTTATTATATTGCAACAGTACAGGTGGCAGCTGTAGTTTATTACAAATCATTGGGACGTCAGTGACTAAGACTCCCGAAGAGGAAGTACAGTCAGTTCCAATAAACCTCTACTACATTCAGGTTTCAGGTTGCTTGTTGCTGTCAAGCTACTGTTGTTGACCACTATTTTGCTATTTAATACAGCTCCTAGCACTATTTTACTACAGGGGTAATTTATGGCAGTATTCCAGTTAATGTACCTGGCGGCGAAGGTCCGGAGATTTGTCCCTCATATACTTAGACGCCGAATTCATGCTGTGTCGAGAGGGCCTATATAAATTGGTTGGCATGATTAAAGTGCTTGTGGGTATTTATATTCAGCATTCCCGGCATCAGTTCCTGATCCGTGTATTACCTCATGGTAAAGTGTGTATTTCACACGGCAATGTGTACTGCTTATTGTCGTTGCGAACTCTTATTGATTTCCATTATATTCACCTCACATCTTTCCGACATTATTTACACTTGCACTCGTCTATATGATATATTTATATATAAGCACTCATTGTACTCATCAAATCTGATGTTTTTATACCATTTACCATGTGTTTATACAGTTATTCCTTTTCCCTCCTCTACATCCACTGCTTTAATGAGTTTCCTGTTTTGGGACTCAGACCTAAAAGCTCAGCTACGAAAGTACTATGAAACTCAACCTTCATTTTGCCGAGCAGCGTCTAATTACATGAGGGTATATTATAACTGTTCTGCTGGGAATAATCCAATTTGTGGTCATGTTTCAGCATCTGCTTTATGACGACATAAGTACTAAGAACTTGGGTTCTTGCAAGACATGTTGAGTAATGGGTTTTTCTAGAAATTACATGACTTCATTAATTAATCATTCTTCGATACAAATTTCCATGATATCATGAATTCTCAGGTTTTCCAAGCAATATTGAGTGACTGTCTTTTCCAGAGATGTGATGACTCTACTAAGCTTGCTGGCGATGTCTGGGTGGAGTTGATGAACGTGTGAGGGCTCTCTTGTTGAATTCAAAAATACATACTACAAGTAATAAAATGTTATGTCAAGATTCTAGGTTTTACAAGAAATACGAATGATTCTTGAGATATTTCCATCTGAACTCGATTTTTTGAACTCGGAAATAAACCGGAAGTAAACTATTCAGTAGATGGAAAAGAAAATAAGTTATAGTTATAGTTTACAGCTACAGTACAGACTGTGTATAGGAAGACTGAGTAGACTGCATGAATATAGGAACAAGATATACAGAGCGGTTCACAAAATCCGTAACAGGGCCATAACTCAGCTGCTAGTGCACAGACATCTTTCAAACAAAAAATGTTATTACCAAAGTGCATGTGCTGAAATACGTGGTGATGCTTCTGAAATCAAGGGCGTTACGGGAATACAAGGGAAATTTCAAAATTTAAAATAGCAACATGGGTTGATACTGTCCTCACTGAAAGAATCGATAAATTTTGAACAACTTTTAGAGGAGATACTTGCCGTTGATCATACCGTTTGGCAGCAAGAAGACCTAATTGGTGGTCAAAATTAACATGGTGTAGAGGATTTTTGAGATATTTTGGATGCTGTAACTCATACGGAATAGTAAATAAGAAAATCCAAACTAAAGTGAAATAGTTAATGGGCTTTGCGGAATCAGTCGATGAAATTTACTTAAACAGGGGCCTCCCTGAAATACTGTTACGTGAGGGAACTTTCAACATTTTAAATAGAAACACTGGTTGATTTAGCTTTCTTTGAAAGAAACATGGAATTGTGAATAATTTTCAGTTGAAATATATTTTAATCTTTAGTAACGTTTGGCAGTTGCAAGAGTTAATTCGTAGGTCAACAGTTACTTTAAAAACAAATAGCTCTTTTAACTGAAGACTTTTACAATTGGTTCCTCTAAGGGACGACGCCATCTTACATAAGTTTGAGACGAGATGAAAAAATGAGATGAGTACATGGTTTGTAGTTTTTAGAAACAGCCCCTAAAAGCGGTCAGGCTTTCATATTTAATCTATTTATACAGTTAAAGAGTACACGGGAAGAAAGGTGAAGGTCCAGTTTTGGATCAAACAAAGATTAAAGTAGTTTTGAATTTTGTCATTAATGTGGAAAGTCATGGAGTCAGTGGAAATCAATAATGAAAGCGATCTCAGCAGAAATTGCAATCTTAAATAAAGATTTTATATACAATTACATACGGAGTGTGAAACTGAACCCTGCTCTCTCTCAGAAGTACGATTAATGGACCCTCATTTTTTTCCCCGTGTAATATTCACGCAGACCCGCCATTTTACATACTACCAGCAATCGTGTATTAGATTTGTTAATCATAAATGAATATTTCGTTCTAATATCGCTACGACTTAATTCTGTTCTTTACTCGTTCAGTTACGACAAACTAATTATTTTGTCTTCAATGCTACCACATATATCTTACGTCTTTTCATTTCCTGGCTGTACTTCTATCTTCCTCTCGCCAACACTTTCACCTCGCTCCAATCCACTAAATGTCCCATGTCTCTCATATGTTTGTATATAGCATTTCTATCCTTCTCCAACCTAAATAAAATAAAATAAAATATTTAGATCGAGAATAAAATTTCATTAATCCTAATGTTTTGAGTCCTGTTGCCCTTCTATTCTTAATGTGTTTTTTTTTGGCTATTAGTGATGAGTTTGGCTTCTTCCATAAAATTTCTCAATCGTTTTTTTCTTATATGGTTTCACAGATTTTTGCAATGGTATTAGTAAAAGTGATAGGTCTGTAATTGTCTGAACTTAAGAAGCGGTTTTTATTGTATTTTGGTATAAATATAGTATTTGCGTCTTTCCATCGCGATGGAATGGAACCAGTTTTGAGGGATAAGTTGAAGATATCTGTTACAATTTTCTGGAGGATCGGTGGGCTTCTTTTAGTGCAATATATGGAATATTGTCGGGACCTGGACTTGTGTTTTTCTTATATTTAAGTATATTGGTAACTTCATTTACCGTAATATCCGATAGTAAGGTGTCAACATTGCCCTTATGCAAGTCCTGTCTCTCCGCTTGATAATTATCAATGAGAGAACGTACTGAGGTTGCTGTTTGAATAACTTCTTTTGGGATTCTTTCAGGATTATTTATTGGAGCTTCTTTAGTTTTATTGGTGAATTTCTCGTGGAGTAGTTGTGTAAAATCCTTGTTTGAAATTATGGGTCTGTTGCCTAACGAGGCTGGGAGAATTCGGCCGTTTCTTTTCTTTTTTTTTATTTGCTATAGACTTCCAAAAAGCTTTTGGGTTTTTATGGTAGTTCTCAATAAGAGTCGAAATGAAAAGGATGTTTTGCTGCTCCCTAAATTCTATTATTTTCCTTTTAATCTCCCTGTGAAGCTGGTTGATTTCATGTTTAATAAATTCCGATGGTCTTTTATGAACGGTTCTATTGAGATATCTTTGAATCTAATGAGATTTATTATGTCAGTCGGGAGTCGTTCTGCTTGAGGAATAATCTTTTCACTGGGGACGGATTGAGCTATCGCTTACTGTAATGAGTTTGTGATTTTTTTATTTGTGCGTTCAATGTCTTCTGTGTTGCTTAATGGTAGATCATTATTTATGGACGCTGTTCAATTACTGTCCTGAATTTATTCCAGTCTGCTTTGTGGAAGTTGATGTATTGAATGAAGTTCTTAGATTTGTCAAGTTTTAGTTTCAGGATGATGGTAATTTTCCCGTGGTCGGAAGGAAGACTTCTGTTGACTGTTTTTTCCTCTATTTTGTTTGCTAGGGCTGGAGAGATTAAAATACAGTCTGGAACCGTTTCAATGTTATTTACAAATCTAGTGGGGCCCACGTTTACATTAATAAAAGGAGCTGCAATAAAGGGTGCACTAAACGTTTACATTAAGAAGTTATTGGAACAGGGTCTTGCCATTTTCATCCGTGCTCCTATCTCCCATCATATGGGTATTATTGAGATCAGCTATAATAAACATATTTTTGTAGCATTCGAGGTGTTGGAAAAGCGGAATACTGTTCTTTATGTCTGTGGATGGACTTTAGTAAAGTGTAACAATATGGATGGGGTCCGGGTGATGGTTAATTACTATTTGTATCGGAGTATTATTGGGTCCTGTAGCGTTTTTGGAATTTCTATTTCTTGAGCATTCATAGTTTTGGTCACAAGAATTGCTGTTCCCCTTCTAGCAGTCTGCCTGACTTTTCTGAAAATGTGATAACCTTTGGTTTTAATTGGAATCCTTGGAGTAAGTTTTGTTTTATTGATAATTATAACATCAGCTTTTAGATCTTGAGCCACAAACAAAATCTCTTGGATCTTGTCTCTCAGTCCATTGATGTTTATAAATATAATTTTTAGAGAGCTATTTTGACACATGTGATTTCTATTATTTATTTGGTTAGTCACTACCGTTGTCTATTATGGCTTGTGGTGTATCTATGTTGATTTTTGAGTCTTCTTAAATGTTTCTATACCCACGTAGAAGTGTCCATCTATTGAGGTGAGAAAATGTATATGGCATTGCAATAGTTCTTCTCAGATTTGATTCAATATAGAATGTATTGTTGTTTGTGATTCTTTAGGAAGTGTAAGTAAAAGTAGACTAGTGACACATTTAATAATGTTATTAACAGGTATTGTGATCATTTATTCATTTGAAGGTTTCTCAGCATTAATTTTGGACGAGTCAGAACTACAAAAATATCCTGTTGATTCATGCTCTCAGTACTTTGTATAGTTTTTTCAATAAGACCAGTTTCTATGTTTGGAGGCGGGGATCTGTAGATTTTACCTGGGTTGACTAATTGATTTTTCCTAGATCTCATGGGACAGTTTGACGCCGCTGTTCTGTGTCCCTGCTTGTTGCATGTCCCACAATATGTTTTGTTAGGAGTTACTTCGCATGTGTAGCTTTGGTGTTGTTCTCCACATTTGTAGCACTTAGGTTTATTAGTGCACTGTTTTCCCTCGTGATATTGTAAGCAGATTTTACAAGGTATCGGTCTTCTCATGGTTCTGGATTCTTCGACCCTGTATCTGCAGTAGCCTATGAAGATGCCGTTGGTGATTAGATAACTAAGTTTGGGTTTTTCGTGAATAAGCGAACTAGTGGAAGAGGTCTCTTATCATTCTTTATATGAGTAACGTTAGTGATAGGCAAGCCTTTTTGTTTGATGCCCAATAGCCATAAATATATTGAACCAGAACAGTAAGACAGTACTCTCATTGGTTACTTGGTATATTTTAGGAACAATTCAAATTACAAAAAATAAATACACAGTAAACACGGCGTAAATTACCATGAACGCACATTACACCTTCCTGCTTTTCGTGCATTGCAACGAAGGGTATTGAAGGGTATGCATAACACAACATCTTCACATATTACTGTTAACATCGTAGCAATCCCGGTGTTATTCCAAAGGTATCAAAATACCATAAATTTCAATTCCTTTCAAACTTTAGAGCTCCGGGGCAAAAGACTTAATGGTCCGAATCCGGACCGGAGTCCGCCATTTGAAGACCCTTGCACTAGGATATTGATGACTTAAGACAGATATTTATTTCACGAAATAATTTTAAGATAATTTTCCAACAATGAAATACAACTCTAAAACAACGAAGTAAAATGAAAGTGATAGTGTGGTCAGGAATATTTTATTATCAAAAGAAGTTAAAGAATAACTGTTTAATATATGAAAGTCTGAAAATGATGATGTTGAATATTTGATTGTTCACAAATGCTTCTGTTAGGTAACTTTT
The DNA here is from genome assembly GCA_022664845.1 of Lepisma saccharinum. Lineage (NCBI taxonomy): Eukaryota > Metazoa > Arthropoda > Insecta > Zygentoma > Lepismatidae > Lepisma > Lepisma saccharinum. The sequence continues at coordinate 9,438 of JAGDQP010039189.1, read as the reverse complement.
CATATAAGTACGACAATTTATGGTGAACTTATACTGATGCAATATTTAAACTGGACTCATCCTGCATTGTGTACCACGCAACCAGCTCATTGTAGAAATTATTTTTTCATCAGGAATGTAGCAACGTATCTTCTTCAGGTCCTCACTTTTATATTTCTTCATACGAATTTTCCGAATGGGATAAGCAGGTCTTGTTGATAACACCACATCATCCCCTTTCCTCAACAAGAACGTCTGCGGATGTATCATTCCACTAATCCATTCAATTGTCCACTTTATTTAGTTATGATCAAAATACATGTACTTACAAATCTGAAATGCTTCCCTGTTATCCCTTCGCAATTTAGTTGGCATAACTCCTTAAGGGTGTAGATTCGAACGTGCCTTCTGATGGCGCGTTTTAATGTTATAAACTCTGTCACATGGCAGATAGAAATATTCAGGGAGTGGAAAGAAGTGAAATGCCCGGTTGAACTTTGCGGAATCTGTGTAAGTCCGAGACAGAACCAGGAAATTGTATGATAAAATACGATTCTAATCGCTTTTAATGTTACCCTTCCACTTTATCATGTGATAACGCATTCGCAAACAATGTGATTGCACACTGAGGCTTGTCACAAATGAAACACAACGGCTTAAGTCATGGCTGCAAAATTTTAACAATCGTATATAATTTAATGACTGAGGTTCCTTTTTACATTATAAGGATTTCATATCTTGGCATCGTTGTCAAAAGATACCCCCGTCAGTGACTGAAGTATCTTTTTACAATACATTAAGATAACACGTCATTATTTCGCCGTGTTCTGGTAGTTGAATTAGAACCATTTGTGATGCAAAACGTGCCCCTACCCCAAAGAGCCTGAAACAAACAATAACTCAAAACCACCAAAAAGTGCCTCAGGTGCCTTTTTACAATAACATATTCAAATGAAATCGACCATACCGACAGTGCACTTTCGGTGACTTCCATGAAGATTAGCAAAAATTCCAGCATTAATATCCGGCCATTGAGAACTCGAAATATCTATTAGAACTGAAACCAAATGGCCATAAAATATATTTAAAAGTTAAATACGAACAGTATCCTAAAATGGCCTAGAGGAGACACAATATTTGTTCTCGTAAAATAACACATTTTAATGACAGAACTACAGAGTTCCAATACAAGCTGCAGATAATGCTGTTCTCTTTGTCTAGAAATTTAGTCAGTCCATATTATTACACCTATTGCGTCCAGATCAAATGGAAAACGATGATAAAAGTCACATGGACGAGATCAGTACCCTAGATCGAAAATCACCTTACGTCATCAAAGTCAGAAAAACGTATATCCAACTCTTGTTCTATGTCCGTTTCTACTCAGTCGTGCGTGATACTTGCACCTGTAATGCTCGATGGAATACTTCTTTCTAACACACCCCTATAATCAGTAGAAGGTAAAGGATTGGTTTCCTTCAGTCAAAATTCATGTCTGTTCAGGTTATAATAGCTAAGAGTGGGCGAAAGGTGAAACGTTTTCTTTAAAAAATATTCTCTTTCACCTGAGGTAAAAAGCAACATATGCTCATTATGGGTGAGTAAAACACCACACTCCGACTTCGGAAACACATGAAATCACAAACAAGTAATTATTAGTAATCCAACTGCGTCTACCCAATCGTAATGGGTCGACATTTTCCGCCCATGGGAAATCGTTGAAAACTATGTATCACTTATATCTGTAGTTTATGGAAAAGACAACTATATATTTCGAAGCAAACCAACTTCCTCAATATACAGATGCTTACCCAATGTTAATTTTTCGGCACACTTTTCCAGAACTCGATCCTGCCTTTGTAGTAAATGAAGGAAATATTGTACGAAGAAAAATTGTGTTTTGAATCTATAGCTCATAGTTGTTTCCTCATATGACGAGACAAAAATACGTTTGAAAGCTGTTATGAAGCGTTACTTTATACACAAACTGCGTTTGTGTTATTTCTAGTCCATCGTCTTGTTCAAAGTGTGGTACATTTTTACTGATCAGTGTTAACGTATTCACAGTAATAGTCGAAATTAACACAGAAAAATTAGCATCAGCCATCAACGACTACATACTTACTACCATTATTACTAGGCACCCACTACAAGCGAGAATTTGAGATCAGAAATGTTCTGTACTTATGCTCTCCAAACGTACATATGGTATTACCGTTTCGTTATCTTTAATAGATACTTACAATTCCCTCACAGTGATCGATTATAGAAGATACCTCAGTTGAAACTTTCACTTATAGTAAAGTGCCTAGGCTTTTAACCAGCAATGAGAAGCTGAAAGAGTGTCGAGGCGCGATGCCAATTCTATATATAGAGAGAATTATCCACACCCTGCTAGTGTAATGGACAGCATACCGAACGGACAACCAGAGTTCCGGCTTCGAGACATTGTCGCACCATCTATATTTTTGTGATAATTTCAATTTTAAACATAGAGTAGCTTGATTTTGAAACGTGTGATAACATTTTACGCTTTTATTAGCATGATACTTGAAATAGTACGTGCTTTTGATCGAAACTAGCTTGATTTTGCAGCAGGATGCAATCCAATAGAGAACCTGGAGCAGGTTTCCCCTAAGACGTAGAGTTAGTAACTAATTTCAGCATTTACCATACAGAAGATTAACTTCTGACAAATGGTAATACCGATTTTAATAGTAGTTTCCTATCTTTCGCTTGGCAAATGTATACAGAGAAGAAGCAGATATTACTTAAATATTAGACAAGAAAAAAATGATTATTAAACAAGCTAGTGAGACATCCATGACAAGGTAATAATTATTATGCAACTTTATAAACGATAAATTCTGGTCCCGCTGAGAATTTTAAAGTTAAAGAAGTGATGATAGAGCATAAAGAAAGATAGAAGGGGAAGGATGGTAAGATTTAACGTATGTTAAAATTATAATGAAAATGTTAACAGAAATAAAATAATAAACGATACATAAATACATATACTTTATCATTAAAAATTATTGAGTAAGAAGAACCAGAAACGTATGAAAAGGAACGTAATCAAACATTGGACATAACGTCTTTAGAACTGCTATATATTTCGTTTAAAGTCTTTTAATCCATATATGTAAAACTGTTTATTCAAAATACCAAATTCAATTGTTGCTACATTCTTACAGATCCTACAGTGATAACGTTTCAACATATCTATATTATTGTGAAATAACGTTGTACAATAATAGTGTTGTCTCCAATAATACGCTTCCTTTTACCCTTTATGTTCCTTCACCATCATATCGAGCCAATAGCAAGCGATTTCTTCATCGTCTTCAAAACATTTAGATCTGAATGTGTAGAGCTTTTCGTAGACAAGAGGGAATTTATCCTTGAATTTCTCGTAGGAGTATAGATTACCTTCTTGTGCACACAACAATACCTGCAAAGAAACAAACTCTAGTTGTTTTTTCTAAAGATATGTACAGTTTATCAGTAGTTATATGTCTATCTTTCCTGTGTGATTTAGTGTTAGTTCCATCTTAGCAGTAGCCATAGATACAATACTAATATATATATGTAAAGAACTGCGAGCAAGTACTATGTGAAAAGCTATGTTTAGTATAATTTAAATGAGAGTCTTTCATCCACATGCGAGCGCTTAGTATTTGTTTCCCAAAGTGGTTTAGGCATAGACGAAAGATAGGAAAATTTAAGAACGTCACTATTACCAGCAGAGTAGTATCAAAAACATGTTACTTATTTGCATAGAAAACTTCCCCTTTCCCGCATCTAGATTGCGAGCATGATGTAGACCCGGTAAACAATGTTGCAAGTAGCATAATCATATTCGTTAAACTTTAAACAGTATTTCGAATTATAACTACATTTATTGCTACAAACAAAACAAGAGATATTGAATAGAATGAGTAGATATTATTTTCGTAGTTTACAATTGAGCTTTTAGTGAAAAATGGTAAATGACGTTCTCCAGTTATTTCCTGTTTTTGCATATCAGATAGCTTGCACAGTGACAATTAATCAGTACGGGAGAATTTATAAATTTTTCGTTTTGACACTTGCAGAGCAATAATTAACAGAGGGAAGGTGCGTGTTACATCGTGTCTCCGCACCATGGTACAACGTCGATGATTTTATACATGTGTGGCGTAACCTATCCAGAGTTCTTTTATGGTAGTATTGTAATAATCAGATTGTTTCAATATGGAGACATTGCGTTGTAATATACAAATACAAATACAACAAAATGGTAAAGCCTGTGAGAATCAGTTCTCATACAAGTCAGGTCGTCCTCTTAGTTTGTAACATTGTATTTTGCTTGCCAACTTCCCTCATGGACAGAAAATAAATCAATTCACACTGCGAAACATACAAATATCATGCATGTTGTACCACCTGCGTATATGTCATTTATTGATACTTTGGAAAATGATGAGAATGGACACAGGAAATAAAGAATGTTGACACTGAGTTGGATGATTGCGGATCCGTGTGAAAGCCTTTCGTATTTGCTTCTTCATTTTATACACTTGACGATAAATGAATAATTCAAAACAATGTGATTATACATGCTGACATAATGTCGTATGTATCAGGTATTTATAGCGTGTGACGTTACAAAATGTATGCATCTTCCTTTTACTACTGGTTATGATTCCGTATTTAACTTCAGTTTTACAACTTAATGTTCTGCGATTGTTTCATACTAACATCAGATTAAAGACCAGTCCATTGTACTAGTTCCAGAAGAGTAGGTACAACCAATCAGTATTTAGGACTATCTTTCCTCTTTTTATTTTGAGACATTTCGTACATATTACTAGCTCTGCTAATTATATAATAACAGCAAAGATTTGAAAATAAAGATCCTCGGCAGTTAAATTAAGATAACTGCTCCCACCATTATATTGCTAACTGCTAACTTAAGTTGCATTTCACAGTCAACGCTTTGATTTAAAAACACCTTTCTGCAAACTGTTTCTTCTGTGGCATCTACACCTTTACTAAACTTCTTAATTTAGTACGCATATACAAAATTTAATCTGTGATAAAACTAAACTTTTATGGTCTATACATGGAACTATAGAGCTTTTATAAACTCGAATGTAAAGAAAACAAACATTCTACAATATTACATATGAATACCTGATGGATGAGAATAAAGGGTTGCATTGTAGTTTTCCATTGTGGATATAATTATATTGAGGCCTTGTATCCATATTCAATTCAGTTAGAACAGGCTGTCAAAGCTATTGTAAAAATAAGCCTTAACTTTGTTGTAAAAGCACACAACAAGCGTTATAGTTTCGATGTTTTAACAACATCATTCTCACACGAAGTACCAATCAACACTATGAATTCATAATAAGCACCTATAGGCCAACAGATAAGTTCTATGTCTTCCGCTAATCACGCCACAGAAAATATGTACGTTCCAAAACTATAGAAATTTTAACCCAATCACAATCCTTCGTTCACAGACCACACCCCCTAGTCAACCAGAACGCTATAACTAGTAACAGCAAACTACATAAAAGGAAAAAGGAAATATTTTCGATAAATAAATAGAAAATAACTATAAAATAAAGAAATAAACGAAAAGATAATAAATAAATAATAAAATGGAAAATTAAAAGAGAGCTAAAGGACAGTGCTTATTTTCTGGAAGCCTTTCTCCTCTCCTGTTTTCACAGTATGTCTTCCTATTCCTAATTTATACTAAACTCGCCATTGTAGTTCATCGCTCTAGCTTTCGCGTTTTCCTGATTTTATTTGGTTCTTTTCACTTCCTAACAAAAATCCTGTCTGTTGCGGGGATACATTTCTAGCTATATAAAGCTAAGAAAGATCTTGGCATTGCATTCAAGAAGTTTATTGCAGGTGAGCTATAGCGAAATAGTGGATAAGGTACGACATTTAATGATTGCCCACAGAGGGGAAATATATTAATTTATGCAAGAATTTTGTTTACCGCTTTATGCAAGAATTAATTTTCTCTTTATTTTGTATCACTCTCCAAACAGGACAGCGCAAGAAGAACTTGAATTACCACATAGTTAGGAGGAATTAAACTTTTAAATGTCGTAGTGCAGGCACGAGCTTTGTTAACAAAACGCACTTTACAAATGGTATGTATAGAAACTCCTTCCTATAGGCCAGCTATTGTATCACTGTGTATTTTTTTAACTGTTTTGTTTACGCCGTAATGTATGCACTATTAAGCATACAAGTACTCTTTGATATCTGATGTACTAGTTGATATGATATATGGACTAATTCGTAGAATACTAGTAGAAGATTTGTCTGTAAAACAATTTTATGTTGATCAAACACAGTGTTTAAAGTTTGCTGAACCGAATACTAAAAAAGAATCCTGCATGTAATTGGTCACAGCTGTGGTGTAACATTAATAGAAAATTTTTTAGAATGACACAAAAATCAATCTAAAACAGAATAGTACAAACGGCAGAACGTCTGAGAGCGATAGAAATTGAAATTAAAAGTAAATGTAAAATGTATGACCAACCATAAAGCTTATACCATTTATTTCAATATTGTACCAACAAAACCATTTGGGAATATACAGCGGCTTGATAACAAATAAAACAAGAACTGCTATCAGTCACGTTAAGGCGAGACAACTTATTCTGTGGCCGGCTTAGAGATATTTTGCGAAAAATAAAATAATTGCATTGTTATGGCTTATGCTGCATACCATTTGAAATAAAGTACCTATTATAACAGTTGAAATGTACATGGCGTTCTTTATTTTGAATACTATCAAATGCATTTTAGAGAGGAAAGAGCTTTTACAAATTGTACATCTATTAGCATATTGTAAATATTCAGGTAAATTCTGAGTTAGGCTCATATAATGCATATAAGGGATAAGAGGAATACTATCCAGATGTTTTGACTCCTTACCGACTGATAAGGGTATTCGCCTCCAGCCGAAAGTTTAACATTTGGTGAATACGTTCATAGCAAAAATACGGATTTTGTTTTAATAATACTGTGTTTTATATGCTGTTTCTTTTATGACTGGGCTGCACGATTGAAGGGATTAAGACAATAATTACCTAGCAGAAATGTCGTCACATTAATGGAACATTTAAGCTGAAACCTAAATAGGTAAATAGCTTTAACAACGTGTAAGGGTTACCACACCTAGCTGGCAACTGGGAGATCCGGGTTCAAGTCTCGGTCACGGCGACAGTAATTTTTTCTGTGTTAGTTGTTAAATGTTCATATACTTATCAATCCATCAGGTGGGCATCTCGTGCCATGGATGGTAGTTATGCGTTTTCTATTAACTCGAACAATACCAGGATAGTATTTATAATTAGAAGGTTTCAGGTGGCAATTGACACCGAAAAATCTATCTCTTGTATATTTTACATCTGTTACCTCACACAAAGTCTGTGTGTAAACGAAATAATTTTCAATTCAAACACATTGGAAGTTCTTCAGCAAGAATCTTAAAAAAGAAAACATCTTGTAGTGGAGTAATTTGATTTGGACAGCAACACTGAATACCTTGTTCAACAGAGGGGCAAGAAATGCTTCACATGCGCAATGAATATTCCACATTACGCCTAATAAAATATGTAGAAATTTCGTTGCTGCTGGCTTAACGTAGTGAAGTTTGAATGTATTTTTTGTATGTTTCCTTTACCGACAAATCTTATGTGAATTTGGGCGTGGTGTGTATCAAAAGGATAAAGATATCTAAGAAAAACATCTGCTCATGTGAAGCGACGTCGAGCTTCAATTGAGGCATGTGGGATAACATTGTGTGTATAACAAGATTGTTTAGTTCGTTAAGCAACATCATGATCCATTAACATGTTATCTTCCCATTATCTTTGAACTATCTAAGCTAAACGTACATTGAAATAAGTATTCTTCTCCTTCATCGCTAATAATTCAGGACCCCCACCTATTATGAAAAAAAACGGTATACGAATAGGATTCTCGTTGTGACTAGACCTCCACTGTTACAAATCGTCGCTGTTTTTACGAAATGGCGAATATTTATTATTGAACATTCGTTACCTTATAAAAAACGCGACGAAATGTGACAGTAGAATCGGTATCATTGTACGTAGGGCCAAACAAAATATAATTTACCAATTATTACTAGTATTTCAACTATCAATAAGTGCCAAATATTTCTCGTCTTAACTATATTGGAAATTTATTTCAAGGCTAGGTGTTTAGATTGATACTCCAGAATGGAACAACTACTCCATTAAATCAAATCTCTCCTTGTTGAATGCTCACGTAGTAACAAGGTAGATACTAGAGACTCAAACAACACGGCATGGTGTTAAACAATCGTTACAGGTAAGAACAGAAACTCTTTTTCATTCCTATATCTCAGAGCATTATAATAGATACATTTAAATGCCATTTAATACAAAAATTGAATAGAATATTGTTCAGAGAAAGAAAATGTATGAACTATTGCCAGCATCGTGGGAAGCAGCCTGTGGCGGCCTGTACCAAAGGAATATTATATGGTACTCGCTGACATATATCGAGCTTATCATACGTTTAAAATAAAGTACTGTGCTCAGAGCATTAACTTATAGCAAAGCTCTTTACAACCCCGTTACAAAAATATTTTAAAATGCAATTCGAAACATGCAAATACATTCAATTTTATATTAAACTTGTGTGAGACTGGCTAATAGCGGATGAATATTCCTACAATGCTTAGCATTTAGTTCCTATGTGTATTTGTTCACTTACCTTCGAACGAGGACAAAGTAATTCTTTTGCTTGCATAGCTTCTATAAGTATGTTGGCATCTTCATTTTCAGTATCCTTATTATCCTCAGCATCCTTACAAACATCCTCTCTTTCTCCTTCCACCAAAACTTTCTCGTTCTCAAAGATACCTTTACCCGTTTTCTCTCGTACTTCGAATTCACACTGTAAATACAAATATTGGAAGTCAATTGTTATAGCACGTGATTAGGATAATGCCAAGTGATTAGGATGGTATATATTTTTGTCACTGTAAAATCTCAAATAAAAATAAACATATAATTGCGACATTAGCGGGAATTTTTCTTGTTCAATATGAATATCGGATTCAATATTAGATTTTCAAAAAGAGAAAAGTTTCCATTGACAAAATAGCGTAGTGAATTTCCTTAAACCACGTCCATATAAAAATACAACAATTGCATGTTTTCTGTAATATTTCCATTTTCCGTTGATTAAACTGATATCAATCATATGGTTTTAAAATGGCGTTGTTAACTATGCCATTTTCAAACAAACTATTCATTTTTAACGTAAGTAAAATGTAGGCTGAAATGGTCTAACTGTTATTTAAGTAAAATAGTAAGGGTGTATGAACTAATACAATAAATAGAGAGGATTTTCAATTGAGAGTGCTATACTTGAACAAATTCGACA
>JAGDQP010039187.1:7450-17847 GCA_022664845.1 Lepisma saccharinum | reverse complement strand
AAATTAGGAGGCAAAATCAGATGTAATGATATGCCTACGGAAATGATGTAATCTTAACAGTATTGTTTTAGATACAAAAGAAAAGACAATCTACAAGCGAAACCATTAGGTGTTGAGTTAACAGCATGCACCCAGACCAGAAGTACGAAAGCCTACCATCTAAAAGGTTTACAGCCTCTCCTAAATTTCGATGAGTTCAAGATGAATTTCAGATTTCATTTTCTTTAAATCTGACAATCAGGAAACATTGAATATAGATTCAGATTGAAGTGGCATTATTGCTATTATTATTATTACCAAGAACAGACACTAGAATTTATACGTTCCATGTCTTCCGACATTTCCTGATGAAACTCGGATGTTTCCCATCTTAAATGTAACTTCCTCGTTTTTACCCTAGTTCCTATTTGCGTTCAATGCGTATGTCTGTTCATGGTGCAAAATTCTGTAAGCGTGTTTCTTATTTTATTAAACTTTGGATATCCTTCAGTAATTTGAAATACAAATACTGTGCTTTTTTATCGTTCTGCCTTATTTCTGGATCGGCTTTAGATACTACACCGTAAGTCATAACGACGTAAAATAATCTGACCTACGCTTAAGTATGCTTTTATGTCACCAAATCTAACAATTTGTCTCTAAACTGGTGGATCCGGGCATGAAGTATCTAAAGCCCAGCCCTTTTTCTTCCCTAAGCATCTCATTTCCTTAATTTCATACATTTGGTTGTATCATATAGAACCTTATTTCTAAATTTAGATTCATATTAACTAGTACAGTGCTGGAAATGAGTGGGAACGCAAGGATCACCATTTCCCCAGTAAACAAATATGCAGGTCCAAGGGAAACATAAGGAATCGCAAACTCGAAGAGGAAGATGAAGCAAACAACCGAGAGGCGGTTAAATGACCCTTTGTCACCACTTGATGAAATTCTTTGAAAGCTTATAAAACACCCAAAAATATTGCAAACCACGTCAAGCAGACGATGTGACAGTTCAACAATGATTAGCTGTCATTAGCTGTGACATTCTATCCTATTAACTTGGTATGAGAGGTCAAAGATCCTCCACCTCTGAATCGTTCCCGCAGAAAACATGCGGAACTGTCTATAACCTCGCCCCCAAAATTCACTTGTGCAGGAAAGTTACAACAAATCTGCGGTCCCGATAGGAATTTTTAGTTGTGTTCACTTTACGACTTTTCTCAAACAGCAGTTGGCAAAGGGAAAAGTCTTTTGCGTTTCCCTTAGTATTTATTTTTGTAATCAGCACTTCCCATTAGGATTTTTTTCTGTGAACCCCCTATTTTATTTTGTTCAATCTTTAGTTTTCATAGGGAATTTTTTCTGTGTACCTGTTTCCATATTTTTGTAATCCGCAGTTACTATAGAGCAAATTTTTCTACGTTTTCTTTACCGCTTATTTGTGTAATCCGTAGTTCTAATAAGGAAACATTTTCTGCGTTCTCCGAGTAAAAACTTTCTGATAAATGCACCATGATACCTGTGAATAAATCAGTAGCTTTTCGGAATTTATTGCTGTTAAGTATGAACAACAATAACTCCTCTTTGATATAGCACATTCTCCTTACTCTTTTCGTGGCTGCCTATGGCTTGGCAATTTCGCTTCTTTTATGTATGGTCAATCAAAGAAATCCAACACCTAATATGAAAGAATAAAAAGAAATTTGCTCATCATTCTTCAAGCAGTTTGATATTCCGCATTTTAAGAATCAGCTGTGACCTGTTCTCTGAAAATCACTCCAGCGGTCACTCGCATTGGTCTTGGTTCTGATTGGTATGTCATAAGACACATGGTGTCTTGTGAATTGGATGAAAATTGTTGAAGTTGCGCTGAGTTACGTTGCGTTACGTTAATCATTCGTGCACTATGACTTATTATAGCATTTGAAGCTCGCAGTACCTTTTGCAGCATCGAGTTACTCTCAATAAAACATCGGTTATCTGATATGGCGTAGGAGGAAATCTGATAATTAGGTAGCAGATGAGAGTATCTTAAAAAGCATGCGACATGCAAATCAACAACTATCAAAAGTGAGCGATCTTCTCCTCAACCCTACTCCATACAACTTTTCCACATCCATTCCAGAGCGGATAATATCTGACGTTTGCAAAATTTCAGAAAACCAATCCCGGATTATTGTTGTACCTTTCCTTTTTGCTTGATCATTCCGTTGAAAATATGTACACATTTCTGTCTTTTACTTGAACTTTGTGAAAGCAGATTTTCAATAAACACATAGTGATGTTTATACGTTGAAAAGAAATCGTAAAGAACTTCGAACAAATGTAAAAGGCATTAAGAACGATGAACGTGGAAAGCGATTTTTCCGCAAGAGCACAAATATTTGAGCTGTGCATCATGCATAAAGAGCCTTGAGATATTCCTGGATCAGCGTTTTAATCCTTTAACTCTTTACGTCTCTCTCACATGTTTCCTGCAGCGCCTACACTTTGACTAACTATTGAATTAAAATTAGTTCTGTTTTTGAAAGCACAACACAATCATTCGCATTAAATTGATTCCACTTATATCGCCTGAACTAAAAAGATGAAACATATCGCAAAATTATTGCAGTTAACATATACGGTATGTTGCTGCAGTTTTGCAGTTAATGTCCTGTACTGACTCTACAATTAGAGAAAATTGGCCACCTTGCTTAACTTTCTGAACAGTTATATTGAGATGAAGTATGCAGGCACATTCTCGGCTCAGACTAAGTTACCGGGTATTAGACAATTTGCGGGGGAGGGAAGGGTGGCGAAGCAGAAGTTTTTACGATTAGGCACTGGCTCGACATAGACCGAACAAATTGTTGCAACTATAGACTGTTGCAGAAAATATGGATACAATGTAACCAATACATATGTCTCAGCTTTGCTTACACTACACTCGTAAGTAACAAGCCACCTCCTTGCTGCTCTCACACAAGTATTAATTCACTACTTCAGGATCAAAATTACTGGTACTTTTTCTCTCAAGATGTGTCTGTAGAAGTGACACCAGATGTTCTTAATGCATACTTTTCAAGCGGCTCTTTATTAGCTTCACTTAGAAAAAGATCTTTTTACAGTAAACTTGGGTTATTGATAAAGTTAATATGCATTTGTATGTATTGTAGACTATAAATCAACGTAGCAAGATGAGGAGAGTTATAAATCTTGGAGAACGTGAAATATATGCCATACAGTGCTGCAAAATTTTCGAACAATAAGATTATACTCTTCAGGTGCTATTTCTATCGCTTCAGTATTATCAATACCCTCCATAACCTCAGTATTAATAAACGAAAAAATATTGGCTATATGTTCTGAAAGGTCTATCATATGTGGTCCCACTGCCCTACCGAACCCTTTAGCCACTGGTGCAACATTTCAATATTTATTGTCGGACAGATTTCTAAAATATCTGAGATGTTTTAATAACTTCATTGAAGTTCCTCTGAGCTTGTTCCAGAAGACTAATTGTGTTCTCCACCATTCTCCACGCCTTTGTGTAGCCCATCTTTGAACTTTGGGGATAAAAAGACAAATGCTTCATTATTTCAAATATCTGTATATAAATGAAAGCAACCAATACAATTTCACACTTCATTACGTAATCAAGAATTTTTGCTTCAAAACAAGTCTTTGCGTTGAATCCTTAGACATGGCTGTTTTATCTACTGAAGTTTTCAAAGTACTTACTTCTTTTTATCGTGCCATATCAGAGATGACGTTCTGCACGGAGAGTTACACCAAGTTTTCAAAACTTCCATGTAACGTGATGCTGGCAGTTTCTTTGTTCAGCCACCTTGAGTAACTAAAGTGATCAATTTTACCTGATCCTTTTCTACATGCCATCATCTTTTTCTATTCCTCGATTCTCTTGTAAGTATCCTTGAAAGAAACACAAGCATATCCCAAATATGTAATGGTTGGCGCAGTGCAAGACGTCAGGTCACAAACGAACAAATTGGTTAAATCACTACTGCGGAACACATGAATACGGTTAGGATTTTTCTGGTTGAAAACTGAAACCACTATTTTATATTCTCTCTGCATATTACTTGCTCCGTCACAACAGTCACCAAAGTTATCAGGAGATATTTCCTTGTCATACAATATCTTTTACAGGTTCTCATATGGATGCCTTTACAATAAAAATGAACTAAGAATCCTTGATGTTGCTAAACACTATCTAATTGTCAAGGTCCATAATTAACCCGTAAATAACACAATTGAATAACTTCAGAGATGATCACTGATTTGATATGGCGACAAAAAAAAATGGTTGAGAGGCAGTAGTTGGACTTTGAAATATTAGCAAAGAACATCATTACTCCAGTTGCTAGCATTTCCTTCTTTGATTTCAGTTTCTCCGTCCTTCTTGTGCTGTCCAAAGACAGGATCAAGTTCCTGTTGCGATATGGGATCAGTCTGTCTAACCAACTTAATAATTATGATAAAATTCCCATTAATAACAGAGGAATCATTTATCGAGTACATATGCCTTATTCCTGTCGGCTCTGAAAGCTAATCCTTGCATTCCTATGACCTTTTGAACATGATCTTACCGTTTCGTGAAACAAGTTGTTCTTCGAAAAGAAGAGATTTGATATTATGTTTATTTCTTGAAACATGTGTCAGAAAGAGCAGACTGGTGATGAGTATCTGAAATTTCGTGTTCCAAAATCCGTTGGTACACGTAGTACCATTCACTAAACCGATTGTTTCGAAAAGATTTGTAGGTGACGAGTTGAAACTAAATTATGTATAACTTCACCATCTTGATCCTTTCTGTAAATGTAAGTTTTGGGTTAAATGGGTCTTCATTTGTGGTGCCCGGCAGAACTGGTCTCTGGATATCAAAGAATAATTCTGTCTCTCGACCCGCACAGACTTGTCGATCCAGAAATTGTTTATGCAACCCAAATTATCGTTGGAGATTCAATTTCCCCGCATGATTAGGCACTGAATCCTTTTCTGAAGCTAGAGGACCAGCTGTTTCTATTTAGTTTCCTCTGGTCTACTAAAATCATAGGTCACGAACCCGACTAAATAGGAGACATTATAGCTCCCAATAGTCTCGGCATCGTATGGCTGTTGGACTCTCTTCCGACTGTTCCCGTTTATTCAATTCATTCTCGTTTGAATTATAACTCCGGTTTGTCGACCAAAAGATACAGTTCTTTTATGAGAAGATCTGCCTGTTCTTTCAATGTTCTGCTTTTAATTAATCTAATTCTTTGGCCCCGCCTCCTTGCTTTCGTTTTCCCCTTCACTGAATTCAATGGAACAATAACATATGCCACACATCCACAGTTTGCAGTTTATTGCGAAAAGTAACCTGCGCTAAGACTGAAAGCGGCGTGAGAAAATGATTAAACTACGGCCTGACTAGTTCTGCATATATGCTTGTTGAAGTTCCAAGTAAACTCGCATTACTGAGGAAACAACAGAATAATTTAAGACTGTTATTAGATTTAATTTAGCTTATCAAATGGGTTAAAACATTTAATTGATTGTATAATTTAAAACTTATACCTAATAAGGTCTAGGGCTACATTTATTATTATGAGACTGAAAAACTGACACTTCAAATAATGAAACAAATACACATCCGGCGTCTTGCAGCGCAGTGCGGCCTTTTGAACCGGTGGCGCACCTGACAAATGCCCGGTAGCCTGGTGGTCCAGTACGTGCCTGGACGTACAGTATGTATATGCTGCAAGTCAAAGCGAATTTTAACTAATATTTTAAGCATAAGAAGAAAATATTTTAGTAACAACTTAAAATGAATCACATGTGACCCCCCCCACCAAAAAAAAGACACATTGCGCGTCACATGCACCCTCTGGCACAGCTGGAATGATATAATTATTTTAAATGCTGATAAAATTTATATGTATTTGCTTCACTCCTATGATTCTTACCGTAATCATAACTCAACACTGTTGTTAATTTTACAAACTTTCGCAATAGACTTCGCACAAAGTTAATATAATTTCGTGACAAAACTAGCCATAAATATATTTGAAAATTTCAAGTCCGTTCTTGCCAACCACTTCCTTTCTTCCAGAAAAATTCACCATTTGTCTATATAATAGTCGAAAACTGAAAATAGAAAAGTCAAAACTGAGCATGCGAAAATCCTCCTAGCACCGATGGAAAAAGTTTGTGATTTTTTAATCTAGGAAGTGTTTAGAAGGTGGATGAAGGACTAAATCAACAATTCAAACCTAATTTTTTGTGTTTAGATGGGAATTCAAACTCGCTTAATTAACTTTCAAAATCGTTTAAGTACTAAACCTCATTGATGTATACACAACTTGTCCAGGTTTGCCATATAAATATTACAAGAAGCAAGGTGGTGCATCTATAGCATACAGTTTCTTTTCTCTTCAGCATAATCAACATCTAGTAACGACTGATGCCAATATGGGTCTGAAAACTAGAACACTGTTACCTATATTTGTCCTTACTCCTATTTACAGCGCGAGTGTCTGTCTGTTCATATTGGTCAATCTGGTGTCCAGATCGGCAACGCATGTTGGGAATTATATTGCCTAGAACATGGGATTCAGCCCGATGGTCAGATGCCTTCAGACAAAACAGCTGGAGGAGGTGATGATAGCTTTAACACATTCTTCAGTGAAACAGGAGGAGGCAAACATGTTCCAAGATCAGTAATGATAGATTTGGAACCAACTGTTGTTGGTATGTTTATATATCTTTATTTCAGTTGTATTCCTAATTAGATTTAATGATGACTGATGTCAATATTACTTAACAGTGTGGAGCATTAAGTTTTAAAAGTAACACGTGAGAAGAAAATCCTACATTGTATGGCGCAGACCCCATCAACCAAAACTGGTTGGGCCAACACTGGTAAACCTTTTTTGTCCACGGTTGGGCAAAGGTAAGAAATGTTCGACCCAGTCACCCCAGGACCAACCGACTATATCCCAATGCAAATCCATCACAGATTTCTAAAAATTGCAGTGGTGAAATCGTCTGCAAGCAAGTGATCCTTTTAATTTACACCATTTGTAATGTAATTATATATTTTCCCGGTCCAATATCGAACTGGGGATCTCATGCGTGCAGCCTGTCTTCCTAACCACTACACCAGTGAAACATTTGAAGTTTATGGTCGATAATTTGAGTATTTCACTAAAGTTGCGCGACTGTGATGTTCATTATACCGAATCTTTAATGTTACCTACTATAATTACTCATTAACAGAATATTAATACTAATTACTATTCATAACACCATATTACAAAATTTAGAGTTATCTAGGTTAGCTCCTAGTACGATGTTGGTTGAATGTCCATCGGTTGGCCTTAGATTGGAAACTTATATACCTGCTTGGGTCTACGTTGGGTAATGCTTGGCAAATGGGAACAATCAGTTAGTCGCATCTGCCATTGGCAGGCTTATGGATTTGAGATAACCACATTATGAACCGTTTGCCAACCAGTCAAGAATTATACAATGTTAGTCTAATGGCGTTGGTTGCTGGAAGAATGTCTTAATCCACACTAATATAATATTTTGAAAGGAAAATTTCTAACATTTTGAGGGTCGTCTATGGACACCACAAACTGAATTGATGAAGGCAAGAACAGTCAACTAACAATTCTTGGGAACTGAAGTTCTACCACTTTTAAGTTCTCTATACAGACTCACGTTAATTAAGAGGAAAATCAGGTCATTACCAGCTCTCTAAAGTCGTAAAAAAATAAGAATAAAATAAAAACTTTGTATTGGGTGATTAAGTTCAATCTCAAGTAAAATAAAATACAATTTTGAAAATCTCATAAAACCACTTTTTTTATAAGCAATGCACTAAAACGCTTTCATAAACAATGTACTAAAATGTAGAAGACTACTTTATTTAGATGTGTATAACATTAAAGAATTGTATGACTAAACATAAAAGAGTGGAACGTTGATGTTAGGTAACAGTGCTTGGGGGTATTTACTCCACACATTTATTTTTAATCACATAATCCTTACAAGTTAGGAATAGCTGATTTATTTATTTTAGTGCATTTTTTAAAAAATAGTGTTTTTAAAATGTTCTATAGTAATTTTTGTATAACTTTCTTTTAGTATTTAACATCCTGTATCAATTCTTGACATAGCTTTTGATCGGAGAGTATGAATTCCTCTTTATCTATTTTTTTACAACGCATCATGTGTTTCTGTGTTATAAAAGTAACATTTTATATCATCATAACATAACATTTTATAATATAAATACTCTATGTACTATCGTTAAGAGGCCAGCCTCAATTACACACGAAATAAATAGAATACAAAACAACCAGAAGGAAAGGCCGTACAAGTGAAATTCGCTGAATACCAATCAGAAGTTAGTTTTACATTATCTACTTTCGTTTAGGAGGTTGCGTGTTAGAGGCTGAGTGAAGATAAGGCATAAATACACCAAGCTTTGCCAGATGTACATTTTCGTATTGTCATCAGACTCATCACGAACATAAAAGTGTATGAAGTGTCAAGTGGATTGAAAATGGGAACTGGGAGAAAAATTTGCAAATTTGTATGCTGACAGACGTAGGTTCAGCTAATGTAAGCATGGTACATTTGCGGTGAAGCACACTTCAACATGACATTCTAAGCTAAAGTGCTCCTCATTCTTTTCACTTGATGCAATTTATAATACAAAATAAAGTTATAAGAATAACATGTTTAACGAGAGGTTTACTGTCAGCACTACATGGTTCGGCGGAATCAAAACTGGTCGAAACAGCGCATATTCCACCCAATACACAAGTACACTTTGTATGAGTCGAGTTATTGTTTGCCACTGTTCCCACCACACGTCCCTTTGGGCACTCACTGACGTTTGTGTTAACTCTGACTAAAGATCCATTGTTTGTTTCCTCTCATCATTCAGACCAAAAATAGATTCCTTATGTTACGAGTCGATAGAGGACTGCAAATGTCCATACGCTGTTGTTTCTACTGTGGTGTTAACTCATGGGGTATCCGTGTACTCAATTCTGTAACAGTTTGAAGTGGATTCTCCTCAACAGTTGCTTTGTAGAACGTCGTTGTCCAGCTCAACCGGTTAACCACGTTGTGGCATATCAGTGAGGCTGGTGTTTCGAGACCGGAATTTAGTGAACCATCTCTGATATTTGCAGCAATGAAGGCCTCGTAAACTCTAGCACACATACGCTATGACGTTTTTGCCGCTACGACCACTGAATCTCCCTGCTGAACCTCATATAGCATAACATGTCGTATGCGATCTTCAGAAACTACCACACAAGCTGCTGGAGGGCGATCTCCCTCCGTGCACAGATACACATTGAAATTACCTATTTAGCCCTAATGTTGCGGTCTTGGTGTAGTTTATAATTAGGCCTCGTATGGCGTCGTTTTCAACGCTATGCCAAAAGCTACATTGTTTTGGGATGGTCAAATAACATGGGAAAGTCACTGGACGATATGTTGCTATTTAATATTATGGACTGGGTGTGAAAAGAAATGACTCTGACTGGTGACTAGGTGTGAAAACGCTCTAAGAAATCTACATTCCTGGTTTATATTCGGGATTCCTCATAAACGTGCCAATTGCATACTTTAAATAAAGTTGTAGTATACTGAATGTAACACATAAGTTCATTAACGAGAAGTAATATATAAGAGAGATTATTTTTTTAAAACCTTACATTTAAATCGAAAAGGCACGTGCCAAACATACGAAGAAAATACCCGAGTTATATTAGGTCACTCTTCCCTTGTACAGCTCTATGCCGGTCCACTTTGCCATTATGGAGAAACGTCGGTCCTCATGGACGCGCGGAGTCAAAACGCTACCCGTTCAGCCTGTTTCACCTTCGAGAAGTCCTAGAACACCAAATCCAGCTAGTGTGGAGTGGCGACAAAATATCATGTTGTTGTAGCCGAAAAACTCACGCGTTTTGAACCCTGCGTGGGTGAATGCATTATTCCATATAACACATTAACGTCGTTAACAATGTTCTGTACGGGTTTCTGACAATCCTCACGAACAAATCACCTAATTTCGTCCACATCTTCGGGGTTGGTACTCGTGATAAGTCGCCCTGTCGATGACTCTGGTCATCTTCAACTGATGTTCTGTTACTCTTGAAGCGCAAGCGTCACTCGAAATACCATACGGCTTGTTGCTTGATTGTCATATGCCTAATGAATCATTTGAAAGCTTTCCGTAACCGATTTGCCCACTTAAATACTTAAACATTCCCTCTCGGCAAGGGCGTAGCCAGGATTTTTCCCAAGGGGGGCAATATTAAGGACACATTATACAGAGTATATATATATATATATATATATATATATATATATATATATATATATATATATAATAAATCACA
>JAGDQP010039186.1:0-17847 GCA_022664845.1 Lepisma saccharinum | reverse complement strand
TAAGGATACAAAGTAACTTCTTTTGTTTTAGTATTGTGAAAACCTTTCCTTATTATGCATAAAGAAACAATTGTTAGTGAGAAAACAGGATTTTGGTTTGCTTTACGTATTCAATTATTCGCTGGTGACTTTCTAACTCTTTTTTATCTATCGAAGCTACTTTTCGTAGAATTTTAAGGTATCGTTACTCAAAGGAAATTTCAGAACGTAAGAAGAATAATTCTAAAGGAAAAGATTTGATATTCTGCCAATAATAAATAAATCAAAATAATAAAATAAAGCATGTAATTTATTCTTCTTTAATCAAATAACATATTAAGTAATCTTAGACTATACACCTCCACGTTCTCCCCCTTCTCCGTTTTCGGTCGATCGAATCTTTGTTGATGAAATGTTGCTTTCGTATTTAGAATATCTTAGTTTGAAGTTTATCAGAGTTCTGTGGACTATTTTCAAGAGCTTTCGTTCAATCAGACTAGGCTAATTGTGAAGTTGTACATTCACACTTCCACACAACCTTGTCTATACTTAAGCTGAAACTTGCTTTTAATTGTCTAACGAAAATCAAACAACACAGAAGAAAACTCGTCATTAGAAGAAATGTGATAACATCGCGCAGAAGTGGTCCATGTACACAGAAAATTTACTGTGTTCTGCTAGTTTCTTATCATAACACTTTATTGCTGACTGAAAGATCGAGCCCCGGTAACGGCAGCGACCAATGGTTCTGTGTCGTTTTTAACTGATATCATGTACAAGATCTTTATATAAAGTAAATAACATCTGATATTTAAAAGTAACGAATTTCCCTCTTTTGTTCAAGCAAACAACGTAGTAAAAAATATTTTGCCCGAGGAGTGAAAAATAACTACAAAGTAGCATCGGACAATTTAAAATAAATTCACACATTAATGCACAAATCTAAAGTTAAAAAAGAAGCATCTTATTAGCATATTCTTTTAACCCATAGATATAATATACACCAGAGATTTTGTATTAATTTTCCAAAGTTTGAGAAATAGTACATGAACAAACGTTGTTTGAATGTATAAGAAAATAACTTTAAGGTATGAAATACAACACAGATGATAAATTTGTTGGAAGCAAAATTGAACTTCTCATAAAGCAAACCACAAAGTAAAAAGCTTGTTTTGTTTTTTTTTTACATCGAGTTCATCATACAACAGCTTAAGAAATGCCTTCATTCAATTAGGTCAGATGCAACTTATAACAGTGATACTTAAAATTTGATTGTCTAATATGAATGTTGTTTTGGCGGTTTACCCACATCCTAAAGTCTATTTTGTAAATAATTCACCTATTCGTGAATCCTCTATCTTTGAGCCAATCTTTTTTATTCAAAAACGATAAAATATTTCCGAAACTGTATTAGAGATACTGTATATAGCATACTTTTATTTCCTATGATTTTCATTTAAAAAAACGTTTCTAATTACTATGAATAATAAATAATATAACATATTAAAAAAAGACTATGACTTACCCACTCATACCATTTTAACTGATATATTAACAGTTTTTATTGTTGCGTAGAAACAAGTACTTGCTCTTTCATTGTCAAAAGAAAAAGTTATTGTTTCTGATTGTTGATCTGTTCATACGAATTTTTCGTTAATGATAAAAGGTCTTTCATACAAATTAACTGCACCCATCCTAACATAAAAAGGATAGTATGTTGCTATGGATACGTGCATAGATAATAATTATGTGAAGTGAGCCAATTTTACTTGTTAGCAATTATATTGTAAGTGTAGTCAACTCTGGCGGATTTATAATTCTGCCTCCTGTAGGCAGTCAAGAGTTTCCCCGCTCCGTTTTTTCTTGAGTATATTCTCTGGCTTAAAAGTACTTGAAACAAGTTATCAATAATGTTTCGAGACTTGGTCGTTTACGTGTTACAATGTTTACTTAACTGGTCAGAAATAAATGCATAATGACAAATAAATAAATACTCCCTGCCGCTACAGAATTTAAACAATACTCAGTCGGTCGCCTGCAGCCTGCTACTTGTAAGCTCTTTGACACCTGAAGTTCGCAGTGGTGTCACTGAAGACATCTGGTTTCTTCCTAAATAATTCAATAGAAAATAATACTAAATCCGTTATGAAATGGTTCATATTAATGTTTAATGTATTGCTCCTCGGTTCTGGATATTCATTGTCTTGTAATGAAGCTTTATACTCCAAAACTGAGTAGTACAGTGAATGTAACCTACAGCTACAGTAATACTATTTTATTTTTTCAGAGATTTATTGAATATACCATTCCTTCATTATTGAATATACAATAATCATGAAATAAATCGGAATAGCGTATTAAGGAGTTAGACCCTACTACTCCAAAAAGTCTACACCATTATAGTCAATGTTGCCAACAATTAAAGTAAAAATTTTCGCTAGCTACCTTAAAATTACCTGAATTGTTATACAAGAATCTAGCACCCCTAAAAATTTGCCGCTGTAGGCAGCTGCCTACTCTGCCTATGCGTAAATTCGGCCCTGGGTATAAGTATCCAATGTACTTCGTAGTATACAGATCAGATGGATAAGGTTACACGAGTATTGCGATGGCTTTGGGACAATTATATTGTTATCTTGTGGCGACTTTATGTGATCACTACAGGTGGTTCCTTCCTGGGAACATTCGCGCAAAAGATCAAAGTTCAACACGGTGTATAATTGCGAAATGAATATCGAAATTCCTAATTGTACGCTAGTATTCTGATTATTTCAGAAATGTATCTCCCTTGGCGCAAGATGCTCTCGGGTTTGCAGAAATATTGCAGTGTGTTTGAAGTATTTGGGCCTATATATTGCAAAAATACACAATTTAGCCGCCACTGTCATTATAAAATGTTGAAATGTTCACTCCTTGCGAGTTTGAGGAACGGTTTCTCTGTGCCTCACAGGAAAAGATTTTGAGTGTGAACATCAACTCTGGTGGTTCGAACCGCACCAACCTTAAGTCAACCATATCCAGCTACAGTTTAGGAGAATCTGGCAAAGTCGACAAATACAGAAGCTCAGAATTGGTTGGGGATAATTCACATAAGCAATGAAATTGCATCCTTCCGTCCGTGGTGTCATAAACCAGTAGTCCAAGGAATCTACGAACATTACACACACCTAACCTAAAACAAAAATCGCTATTATCTGCAGGAAGACGTGCTGAATAACATATCGAAAGATTAGACAGTTTGAAAACCGAAAATGGAGCACAAAACAAGTTTTTGCATTAATCTCATAAACAGTGGCTAGTTCACAAATTTTGCAAGAGAAAGAAATGAAAAAATCGTATTTATCACCATATTTCACCTAGAACGAAAGGTTATAAAATTATCACAGGTTTAAGAGTTGCAAATCTTAACACAACAGAAAAATGAAATTTTGAAAAAGAGATGTTTTAATTTCCGGGTGAGAGAAAAGTCTGCACATACTGCAGTCTGAAAATCTGCAATAAATAAAATATGGATCGATAGACTGAGACCAAATGTTGGATATCATTAATGGGGGAAAGGCCTCTAAAGCGATCATCTTAAAAATCGCCATCTTGGATTCATGTCAAGAATGGAAATTGAAAGGGCAACATGTAACATATTGTTTTAGCTTAGCTCGTTGCAAGAAATTCAAATATAAAATCGCTTTTACCTGCGTTTGTTTATTCAGGAGATAAACGCTATTTGCTCCGGAATTTGACAAAAGGTTGTCATTCTGTCATTGCAGGTGCTTCAGCGAGGCGCTGACTCTTCATAAACAGATCAAGATTGTGTTAGTATGTAGTGGTTGCAGTACCAGTGTGTTTGTAACTCAGTTCAGTGCGTATCATTAGCAGAAATCATACAGAGGTCTCATTATTAATCTCGATCATTACAATCTCGATCATTAAGGATCAGCGCCATGCTCAATCACTTGCAATCACAGAATGACAAAACTTTTCGCCAAATCCCAGAACAAATAGTCCCTATTTGATAAACAATCAAACGTGGGTAAAAACGACTTTACATTTGAAGTTCTGGGAACGAACTAGCCTAAAGCATTTGGTCACATGTTGACTTTTCTATTTACATTCTCGACATGAATGGAAGGTGGTGGTTTTCAAGATGACCGCGATGGAGCCTCTCCACATCAACGATACTCAATAATTGTTCTCACAAACCAGCCATTTTCGAATTACCACGATATTTGCAGACGAGAAAAAATCTATGTAATAATATCGTTCTACTGTTGAGTTAAAATTTACAACTTTTAAACCGCTGATAACTTTTTTGTAGCCGTCCGTTCTAGTGGAAATTTGGTAATAAGGACTCAGAAAAAACTGAAATCTTTATTTTTTTTCTCCTTCATTCTGTGCTACGCGGTTTGCTCTCGCATGGATCCGGATGTTTTATTCTATGCACGACAACGACAAGCAATACATCTGCTTGCTACCAGATGTCAGAAGAGAACTAAAGATTGGTACACATCACGATTTTAATGTGTTAAGGTGGACGTCTCTCATTAAAGCATTCATTTATTTGGCCGAATAATGGCTGTTGTGAAAAATTCAGAGAAACTCAAACAAGTACTTGAGCTGTTAAATTGTATCTACGCTATTTGTATATTTCCACGAAATGAAATTAACAATTTACACTAAAAATCACATTGGGTAAAAGCATCAGAATAATAATAATGTTGAACCCAAACAAGTCTCTAACACAACTCTAAAAATAATGTTTATAAATATAAACGGAATCAAAGAAAAACTAAATGAAACTTTACAGCTGGCGCAGGATCAACAAATGGACTTAACATTTTTAAATAAAACCAAACTAATACCACATATTCCAATTAACATCAAAGGATTTAATGTCTTCAGAAAAGATAAGTCTACATCACAGGGTGGGGTCGCAATCATTGTAAGAAATAATATTTCGGCTCAAGAAGTAACATTACCTAAAAACCTACAGGATACAAATACCACTCCTCTCCTGATCTCACTGTTTCACCAGCCTAATTTCGTGTATATTCCAACCCACAAACCAACATTAACAGCAGTGTACCTTTAATCAAACATTTAGAACAATACAAACACGTTATTTTAATTGCAGACTTAAATAGTCAACACTCACTAATGGGAGACAAGAAAACTGATGATAATGGAGGGATTTTATTTCGACATCTCATGCAATCGCCATTTATTAACGTGAATGTTGGACCCACTCGCTTTATGAATAATGTCGAATCAGCGCCGGACAGAATTCTCCTGTCCCCTGCAATCTATAACAGACTTATACACAAATTAGTCCAAAAAAGTCTTCAATCGGACCATGGTGAGATTTATTTCCGTTTTAGACTTCAAATAGACAAATCTAATAATATAATTAAATGTATTAATTACAACAAAGCCAACTGGGAACTTTATCAGAAATTGATCCAGCAAGAACTAGAAAAAGTGGATACTCCCATCACAACGACAAATGACATAAATAAGGTTAACGATATAATCATCCAAACAATGCAGTCTGCTTTGAAGCAAACAGTTCCTCAAGAAAAGATCATTTTGGGCGTAGAAAGGTTACCAGCGGACATAGCACAGCTAATTAGAAATAAGCGTCAACTTACTAGAGATCTACATAAAAGACCTTCAGAATATATAAAACAAGAAATTAACCAGTTAAACAAAGTCATAAGAAAGGAAATTAAGTTGTTTAGAGAACATAGAATTAATGAGTACATATCTGTACTGGAGGAAGCCTACTACAAAAATCTTAAGATATTTTGGAAGACCATCAAATCAAAAAGTAACAAAACCACAAGAAAATCCTTACAACACTCCAATATCAGATAACAAAGATTTTACAAAAATACTCTACAATAAATTTAAAGAAGGAAGAAGTGACGACCGAGACTATCCGGAGGAAATTCAGAGGGATGTCGCGAGAACGGTTGAAAATATACGATCTATTATAGACCACTCCATAGATGTAGTTAACTTGGACAGACAGGACAATGATGACAGGCACATCGATATAGGTACTATTGGACGAAATTTCACAGGAAGAAATCACTAACATTCTAAAAAAGAAAAAAAAATCAACTGTTCCGGGTCCCGATAGCATATCGCTCTCAAGAAAGCTCCAAACATATTACACAATATTCTCACACAGTTGTTCAACGCTTCATTCAAAACTGGATTTTTACCTGCATCCTGGAAATCTGCCTACACCATTTTCATGCCTAAAGCTAACAAAAGCAAATCTATTTCAGACAATTATCGCCCTATAACCTTAACTAATACAATTGCTAAATTGTGTGAAACAGCCATCAGTAAAAGATTAGATAAATATCTAGAAGAAAGAAATCTAATTGCAAATAGCCAGGCAGGATTTCGAGCACAAATTTCTACCATAGATCAACTTATCAGAATCACAACCGATATCCAAAGAGCGTTGAACAAAGGAAACAGGGCTGCCGCGGTCTTTATGGACCTGACCTCGGCATTCGATACTGTCTGGCATGATGGACTGTTATATAAACTTTATCTACTTAACTTACCAACAACTATCATTGGCTGGTTAAACAACTTTCTCACTAACAGAACAACTCAAGTCAGAACAGATGACGTTCTCTCGGACATAATTAACATTCAACGCGGTGTCTCTCAGGGTGCGGCATTGAGCCAGACCCTCTATCTCATTTACGTAAATGACACTCCACAACCTAAAAATTTATATATACAAATGGGACTTTATGCTGATGACACTGCGTAGTGGACCAGTGCTCGTAATGCTGAAATTGCAATTAAACATCTACATAAGATAACAGAACGAATTTGTCTCATGGTGTCGAACTTGGAAGCTACACTTGAATCAAAATAAAACTCAGTTCATACTTTTCTACCCGTCGGGGAGGGGAACTCGAAAAGATAAGGAGAAGTTTATCATAATCAAAAATACTAAAATCAAACCAAAAGCAACCGCCAAATACTTAGGAGTTACTATGGACCAGAGGATTAACTTCAAAACGCACGTCAAAGAAAGACAGACAAAAGGACTAAAAACTCATGCATTGTTAAAATCCTATTTCCGTTCAACACTTTCACAAACCATAAAGATCAGACTATATTTAGCAATACTAAGACCTATGATCATGTACGGGTACGAACTGTTTCATTCAGGTATAAACTTAGAGAAGATAGAGAAATTCGAAAGATTTTGGATTCGATATATGGAAAAGATGTGGACTGCCGACAAAATACACCTATATCACAGGATACCCATTGTACCAATAAATACCTATTTGAAGGAGCGCAAGAAAAGATACATAGAACTGGAAAATCAGAAAAAATGTATACAAGAAAACCTACATAATCACATCAATGACAGAATCATTAAAGATAATATAACTTATAAAGAATTACTTACAGAAAATGTAACACAGGCATATACAAAAGTAAAAGAACAAAACATCAACTCTAAATCTTCACTACGGATGTGAAATAGAGCTCTCAAGAAACAATTTAATCTCAAAACAAGCGTCATGGAGGTCTAAAACATTAAATAATACTTCCTATCACCTAATCAAATCTAACCAACCCTTTATACCTCAACCTGTCTTGGAATTCTGGCAGTTTTACTACTGTGCAAATTATTGGAGACGAACTCATAATTCCGGTCTGTGCTTTTGGGCTTATATCATTTTATTAGAAGAACACGTGGATTTCATTGAAGGTTTGCTTAGTGCGTTGCCTGGGTCCGGGTGCTCAATCCGATTCATTTTTTTCTCAAATTAAATAAATATCAAAATACTCAAATAATTATAATTAATTATTACATAGGACGAAAGTAGCTATTTGGAGCTAGAAGTCCAGTCCGGGGGTCCTGCAGACCCATGGCAATATTACTACAGCGGCGGCCGTTGTCATTATTTACATTCTATGTTTGTATATAAGTTATATATATCAATTTCAGCAACTCTCATATGAACAAGTAACAACAATTTCTGCGGAATTCCGAAGTTTCAAACTAATTTCTCATAAATTTCAGATCACCTGTTTAGTCCAGAGTCATCAAACAACTCGGGAAAGAAGGAGACAAAGACCTCTCACAATTCTGTTGCCATGATGTGTAACATAATTGTTGATTATTTTATGAATATTGTGAAGACACTCGTGAAGACAAGAAAAGTAAATAGCTGCAGTAAAAATCTCGCAAACTCTTGTATCTGGTAGAGGAAAGATGATAAAACCGCTTTAAGAACACGATTCTTGTAACAATTCCAGGCAAAATTCAATAACGTAATATTTCAAAACACATCAAGAAGGCTGCTTAACATAGCGCAAGAGATAAATATATCGAACAATTAAATACATATTTGAAGAAGTACATACTGTACAATAATGTTAAAAAGAGAAAGTCATTCAGCTAATAGCATATATTTTATTCTTTGATTGATACCACTTTAGTCGAAATCGCTCGAAAAGGAATAATGATGATCCAGTGCCATATTTTAAAGTTATATTTTCAAACCGGAACTAACTTTTGATATGCCTTAGCTTTACAGGGAATTTTGCTCCGTTGTCGCCTTTCTTAGTAAACCCGTTAATCACAGCTTCCTTACCGATCGAAGTATATTGGTACACATTGAAATTTGACAGTCTGCTTTAACCACATCTATAACGAAACCAAGTTTTATCAGATTTACTGCCAAAAGTGAACGTTCAGCAGTTGTTGTCGTGAGAGAAGAGCCTAGAATTAGGAGCTGTTTCCTTACATTTGAAACATTTCCATCGTACGTTTTGTAAGTACTGTTTTGAAGCGTTAGGGAGTTTGATTCTCTCTCTCTTCCATTTCTTTGCCCATATAGTTGCCTCTCCTTTAAAAATGTCCAGACAATGGTTCTAATTAACTCCTAATGCATATGAATACTTCCTAGGAATCAGTTTCAAGTTCGCAAAGAAATTATCTCTTTGTAAGGAAATACGAGTAGGAAATTAGAAGTATGTTAAGTCTAAATATTTCCAAAAATTGTTCAGAGAACCACAATTCAAGATCATTAAGAAAGAATCAAGAAGTTCGATGAAAAGATTGGCTCTGTGGTAGGCTTCTATACTGGATTAGGTTGGGTCTATTCCTTTGCTTTGATCTTAATCTAAGTAAATTTACCTCAGTTCAAACTACTTGTGACAATTTCTGTGCTTTGCGAACAGATGGTTAACTCTTCTGTCCGTTTCCCTTCTGTTTTCTTCCAGCACTGCTATCACGTCTTTCAGACAAGCAGGTTCCATCTCGAGATCAATGGTTTCCTTCCAGAAAAGTCGACTCAAAGAAACAGTTACAACCAATAGGGTAAAGTCTCACAGTATATTAATCGCCTTCCAAGGTGTTTTAGAAGCACGTGGTGTTACAAGAACTATTCAGTTTGATCAAATCACAATATGTGTCACACTTTCTTAGTTGGTGATGGCACACGAGTGGAAGAACCAAGAGTTGGCACTGTCTTAGCCTTCGATTCCAAGAAGTCGCTCGTACAAACTATTACGAATTTATACTATCCTACTTAATGGTACATAACGCTATCCTTAATGGACACAAAAAGTAATGATGTAAACAACAGTAATATCGAGAGAATGAGAGTCATGTCACTATATGAACAACAGAGAATATTATTTTATGGATTATCAAAAGTTAAAAATTGTCAACATTAACCTTACGCAACCAGTGAGTAAACCAGTTACAATTCTTCGGCGTTCCACACGCATATATAACATGGGTCTGGAGGTTGGTTAAAATTACTTAAACAACACGTGCTTATTTTCTCCTTTGCTACATAGTACTGTATACCAACATAAACAATGTCTTACTGTCTCGCTATAAAATACGTGTTTAAGTCTGCTATGTATTTTTGTCACACATCTTATCTGTTATGTTTCTGAGATATATTACTTCAGCAGATGCAGAAGACTATGAATAGTAAACAAGAAGTAAATGGTGAATGCATCTAACTTTACTGTGTTGCGATAGGCAACAGAACCATGGATGGTTATCCTAACATGCAGTTGGCCACATTAAACAACCCATGTAAACAACCTACCATCTGTATCTTCAAGTATTCATACCTACGATGTAAACTCGCGTATATCTGTATCTTTGACGATAGACTTCTATAATATGTACTTACACGAAATGTCGGGACTACATATATGTATCAACATACATATAAGAGTATACAACTATTGACTTATGCATTTAGTACGTATGAAGATCCCGACATGATGTAAACAACATCTTGACAACGCAAGATGAACAAACGAATACAACTATAAAAAGCCGCGCATCGATAACAAGAGAGATACGAAATTAGACAATGTTTCTAATAAAGGGAATAATAAGAATGCGATATAAACACAATTATGCCTCAAGGCGCTCCCCCTGACTTCCCTGAAGAACTTAACTTGCTTTAGCAAATGCCCGTTGCTTCAAAAAGAAGAAAACTCCGAGAGAGAAATAAGATGAAGTTCGATTTGAGTTCACGGCTCGAAGCAAACTTTCACTCCAAGAAAGTATCTACAGCTGAATGGCGGACTATTGCTCCAACCATGTTCAACTAAGTTCACTGGACGATCAGTCCTAGATAGTCTTGGACAATTCACTTCCAAAAGAACTTTACCAGGATTGGATATTAAAAGGCACAGTCAGAAAAACGCATCCATAAGATATCTTGCTAAGCAACGTAAATAAACAAATGTTAATTAGCATTTGTACAAACAAATGACAGAAATCTGATGAAATACAAAATTAGCATATAATTAACAATGCTTTTTTTTTACCAAATGACAAATAAAGAAATATTTCCCGTTATTTTATAGCATATAAGTGTAAATTAGTTTGGCTTAGCTATAGAAAATTGGCTAATTTTTATTTGTAGATGCGCTAGTGTAGAATAAGCTGTAGAAAATACCACAAAAACTAGTTAAATGTTACTCAACAAATCTCGAGCTTCTTTAAGTTTGCCTGAAAGTACGAATAGCTCTAAATTCTTACCATGATCTTTTAAAGGAGTAAAACTTCTTATGTATTAAGCCTTGCTGATTAATCCATGCGATCATTTCATTGCTAGGAGCGGTATCTTTGTCGTTCCCTAAATCTTTCTTACTTGGATTTTTTGAAGAAATGTCTTTCTTCTTCCTATTCCCTAATAACGCTTTTCTCTGTCTCTTACTTAGTTTTCATTGAAATCCCATCGGTAACCAACTTTGGTTCAGATAATGCCCCCGACTCGTTCAACCATTCTTTAGGCGGTTTTGATCAATTGAAACGGAAGTGCTTTGCTTAGAATTACTTTTGCTTGTTATGTACTTATTCATAAGCAGCAAATTCTTCGAAATTTCAGACAAAGAACACGTTAACTGCTTATGAATGTCCGTACTCTTGGTCCATAGATCTTGCCATCTTTCGTTCAATTCAATCAAAAACTTGTGAAAAAGAATCTCTAAAAAGCTTCATTTCCTAGAATGATCTTAGGCAGATCTGATAATACCACAAGAAACGGCAGCACAAATTCTTTTGATTTACAATTCACCGTAATGTTTGAACTGATTACATATAAATCAGTAGTATTAATCATCTTGTTTGTTTTTGAGATTTCAGATCGTGAAAATCGCCTAATTGCAGCCAATGTTCCATAGAAATGAGACTCTGAATGTGAGCCGTGTTGGAAATGGTTTAGTATGTTACTCCACTTACCTGTAAATTTACATATCGAGTTACCGCATTTGAGATTTCAGTACCAGTAGATTCTTACACGCAACCCAAAATGGAAATAACATTTAAGCATCAAGCTAAGGTTGTAGGCTGAATTTCGATTTTCCCAAGATCTTGCTCTACTTTAACATAAGGAATCGATTGGACATCTCGATCCTGTGTAGAGTGCGTGACAAGTTTTGTTGCTTGTTTTGTACCTATATTGTCAGATACGCTGTAGATGGTCTTTACGATTACACGCTTTGTAGATCAGCTTTGAAGAAAAACAATTTTTATAGCCTTTTTCATACTCATGTGAACCACCAAAACAGTAACACATCTTGTCTCTTTGCTGGTTTCACGAGCTGTAAAATTTTATTTCTCTGTGAACCTGCTGAATTGGTTCTGACCTGGATGTAATATTGACGTTAGGTCTTCACATGTTGAAGAAACGTCGTCCCTCTCTATTGTTCTTCAAATGACAAAAGATCAATGGCACCATGTAAGGTTAGCTTCTCATTTGCAAGTAGCTTTCTCCACACATCCTCCCTGAACACCCCTACAACGACTTTATTTCGAAAAGATTTCTGTTTGAGTGCCAAAATCACACTTCATGATTTGTCTGCGAAGTTCTGGAAGAAAGTCAGTAGATGATGTAAAGACCCACACAACCTTGCAAAAAGACAAGGCAAAAGAGAGGCACACGCCGGAAACAGAGCAGCACAAAAGTGCAAAACATTTGAAAAGAGAATTCCAGTCGCGCACCCGTGATCCGCACTTCACTAACACGGAGAGGGGGCTCTCCTAAGGAAGGATAAAACAGGAAATGTGAAATTTTACATTCTACATGTCAGTGGGTAAGACTCGTAAGGAGCCATCAACAATGACTCGCAGACTGGAAACCGGCTAGCTGAACCTTTTCAATCAAAGTCACTCTAGAGCTAAGATACAGTTTCACCAGCCTGGGTCATCATCAACCGCCATGCATTTGACGAGTAAAATAACTCAAGGCACCAGACTGGTACAGCAGAACGATTTATACTGAAGAAACATTTAAGTACTGGAGATAACCCGTAGATAAGCACGCGGTTAATATAATTGGAAATATTCATGACACGAAGACTTGTTTAAGCTTCACAAGCAACGAATAAGCTCAAAGAAGATATAGGATAAAGACGAAAGAAAAAGGGGGTGGGGCGAGAAAAGATTCCTCAATCCACCAGAAGATAGAACTTTGAGAACAACCCACCCCTAAGCACAGAAAGGTGTTGGAGTAGCTCGAGCCTCCAATAAACAGTCATCAGACTGGAGGTGATGAACTAAAATTTATCCTTAACCACTCATAGGAGCGCAGAATTTAAACTTTTATATCAATTATGAAAACACATGACACGTAGACATCGCGTGAAACTAATAAAGCATAACATACTGCAAGTTCGCTCTAAAATGCACTTAAACCATGTTATGAACCCTTATACTACAGTAAAACATATAGCGGTAGCTTACACCAGTGGCATTCTAATAGAAAGAGAAGGAAAAATAGAAATAAAGTTCTAGTAACTAACTATCTTCCAGAAGAGAACGATATTGTCACTTGGTGTTCAAGGTCACTGTACCAAATATATGAAATAATTGCAGCGCGAATCAAACTCGTTCATACATGGGCATTAAACGAAAGCCAAAACGCTAATTAATTTAGACTTACTGGATCACGTGCATTAGCTTTAACCGAAAACAAAATTATGTTTTGTAACATCGCTTGCATTGGACATAGCAACTGCAATCAAAATATAAAACTTTTATGCAAATTCGTTCCTTCTTCGTCAACTCAAATATTTAACTACTTGCTACATGATAAAACCTTTAAATGAAAGTTAGTAAACACTTTTTGTTCACTGTTAATTTCCATGAAGGAAAATTCAACTTCAAGATCCTGAAACTCAGAGTAACATTTGTACCAGGTTTTGATATACAAAATTTGCTCTAAAAAAATTATTTCTGGCAAAGTCTGAAAGTTTCATGAATAATACTGACAGATCGTGACAAAAAATATTTCAGATATCAACAGTTTGCGTCCAAAGTTATATCTTCACATTCTAAATCAATTTTATAACTTTCATTAAGCAAAACAGGTTTGCAGGTAACAATTTGAGTTCAAATTCTTAATGACAGAAGCCGAACTATTATTTAAAAATATTTATGATTCACTGCATATTTCTAATGAATATATTTTGTATATTTTCAGGTTGTAAAAATAAGTTTGAATTACAACATTTCCGAAACAACACAGAAGGTCAAAATTACAATCGACCTTGGGCCACTTCCACTGAACGCACTTTCATAGAATACTTCATAACAACCAGAAGTTCAAATGCAAGACAGATAGAATGAAGCTCCATGCATACAGAATCTATTGTCACAGACAAATTTCAATGGTAGAATAATTTTTGTTATTGTGGCCTCATAACCTTTTATGCATTTAATTTACAATAAGTATCACGATCGTGTCGGTTATATTAATATTTCGGACTAAAATTTCACATAATCGGTGCTTGCAGAAGAAACGAACGCAACTTACTTATACTGTACTTGAAGCGACAGTGAGCTATTATCAAAAATGAATTTATGACTGTAGAAGTAGCTAAAGTATATTTAAACCTTGCAAATAACATTGCAGAACTCATATGTGAGTAAACTTTCATAACGATAGATTTGTGGGGAATTCATTTACCAGGTTATGGCTATTGCATAGCACAGCATTGGAAACATACAGTCAGCCCATGTTCGCCATAACCAGATTTAGCTTTATGTGGAGAAAATTTCACGTTGAACTAAGAACGCTAAGCTAAAATAATTACACATATATCTAACCGTATAAAAGAGTAACACTGGAGCTAATTTTGAATAAGATTTTACGTCTCAAAAGTCCAAGACTTCGAACAATTCAGACGGTGAGGAAACCCAAAATGTCTTTTCTAATTTCTCCCATAGAGACAGCAGACGAGAAGAAACAAATCTTGTTTCCGAAATTGTATTTAAAGTTTGTTAACTAAAACTAGTACTAGCGAAGACGGCTTCATATCATTTCATTAGCGGGAAATTTTTACTTTACCTGCTAGACAAATGAGTAAGCATATTCAACTATATATTTGCTAAAATTTCATAATTTTTAAATTAATTCGAAGCTCAGTTGCCTGTTCTTAAATGATGATCTCCCTTTTCACTTAGAGGTGACAAAAGAACTACGTCACCCAAACAATGCTGGCAGGTCATGGCTTCAGTCAAGAAAGATCCCAATTCTCACATTTCCATTCACAAACAGAAAGGTCAAGTTACCAAAAGTTCAAATGTGCAAAAATCAAAATATTAAATAAGTTTATATAAATTTAATATACAGGGTAAGTCAAAATGATGTACCCGATTTCATAAATTTATTTTGTGAAATATAATGAACATATCTGAATGTAATACATGTGGTAAGAAGGGTAACTCTCAAAGTTTATTTCAGTCACATCACAAGTGCTCTATGTGAGCACCTCGCGTAACACGACACACATCAAGCCGATAGTCTATCTCCTGCCAAACCTTGTGTAGTGTGTCACGGTCAATCTCTGCAATGGCTGCTGTGATGCGGGCGCGAAGGTCACCCAATGTTGTTGGAAGTGGTGGTACGTAAACACGATCCTTTATGAAACCCCACAAAAAGAAATCACACGGGGTCAGATCGGGGGAACGAGGTGGCCAACGAATGAGAACTCGATCCTCCTGAGATGCACGGCCTATCCAGCGCTGTGGCAATGCCTCATTGAGATGATCCCGAACGCTGCCATGGTAATGCGGAGGGGCACCATCCAATTGAAGAATGAAATCTGCACTATCCTCTTCGAGCTGTGGAAGGAGCCATTGTTGCAGCATATCAAGAAAAACATGTCCTGTCACAGTAGGTTCAAGGAAGAAAAAGGGCCCATAAATCTTTTCAGGGGAAATGGCACAAAACACATTCACCTTGGGTGAATCGCGTTGGTGTTCCACAACTGCGTGGGTATTATCAGTTCCCCAGATTCTTACGTTGTGTCCATTCACATTCCCAGAAAGGTGAAACACCGCTTCATCACTGTAACGTAACGTTTCGTCGAACCCATCCCCTTCCATTAACGTGAGAAAATCAGCACAGAAAGACGCTCGAGCAGCATAATCAGTGTCTCTTAAGGCTTGTAGCAGTTGCAAGCGATAGGATTTCATTTGTAAACGTTTCCGCAGAATTCGCCATACAGTTTTCTGTGGCATTTCAAGTTCCCTCGCTGCCCGGTAGGTAGACTTCTGTGGACTCCGCACAAAACACGTTCCACTGTCTCTTCCTCAGCTGAAGGACGGCCAGTCGATTTTCGCTTACAGATGCAGCCCTTATCTCTGAATTTTTCATACCACGTACGAATGGTTTTTCCAGTAGGTGGGTCTCTGCCATACTTGGTACGGAAATGCCGTTGAACACTCATCACAGAGTTGTTTACATGGTAATTCAGCACACAGAACGATTTCTGCTCTCCAGTCAGCGCCATTTTCGTTAACTGCTTCCAGCGCCGCGTAGCGGTAGACAATGCAACCACGCGGACATAAGCTAAACTCAACTAAACTTTGAACTTTTGCCTTTCCTTGCGCGTAGCTCACATTAATATGTTCATTATATTTCACAAAATAAATTTATGAAATCGGGTCCATCATTTTGACTTACCCTGTACATTGAAATGTAACGCTTTATTCGGGCGGGAAGATTCTCCCAATAGCAAATAACCACATACTTAAGATGAATCTTTGCTTCTCGTTCAATGACAACGGATAACACTGTTTACGTAATGAGATGATCTGTAATAAGCGAAAGATGTTACAAATGTAGTTTGGGAAAGGAAAAAAACCTTGCGCCAAAATAAAGCAAATAAAACAAAGCGATAATAAACACCTTTGGTCGAAAAAGAATAAGTGATGGTCAAAAGAATATTAACAATCTGGAGATCAACACAGTAAAAATCTTTCGTTTGAAGATCGAAGTAAATAAAACAAAACTGATCGGAAGTAAATATCATGGAACGGAGTTTCAAGGACGTTTTACTGATTTGAATTCTATCGTGGGAACTCTATCTGCATTATTGTGTTAAATCTGTATATCCACACCACAATGTTTCTCTTGAATCCAAAATGTTGTTTGAGTAGCTTTTGTACAGTTTCAAGAGACTGTGCTTGTAGCTTCTTAGGAGCCACTAAATCCTTGTGTGTCATATTAGCGAGAAACAGTGAAACTCTTCTATCTAGTTTTACATTGAAAGCGTCGCAATTCGATTCGAATTGCACGATGTAAACCTGGACATCTATAATATTAGGATCAAATCTATCCAACGTGATATTAGAAGCTATGATTCACACTTCTTACAATAACACCAATCAATACAAAATATTACAAATTTTGATTCCAAACACGTAATTCAGCTAAGGCACATAGAACCACCAAATTCACTACCAAAATGCTCCAATCTATCTGCTAAGTATTTTTGTCACACATCTTATCTGTTGTTTTCGAGATATATCAATATTACTTCAGATAAGAACGGGATATAAACACATTATTATGCCTCACGGCATAGTCTTCACTAACGACAATAATTGTAAAGTATTTTGATGGCGACTCCTATCCCAGTTGATGAGCCATATTCTTAGTCACAGTGTATACGTCTGGTTCAGGGCTGCTAACTCGTATCCTAACGAAGGACAGGAACACAACGTTAGTAACCTTCAAATCGCGGAAATAGTGAAGGAAACACAGTTGAGAATAAACAAGATAAATGAATGTGAAGATTAACATGCACAATGAATATCTATCATGAAAGACACACATCCCTCTAAAATAAACAACTTCAAAAAAATTGATATGTGACACATGTCAGAAATCATGATGTGTTACAATAATTCCAGTGACGATGATAGATGAATGTTTCTCTCCTGAAAGAAATCTATTGTCCAAAGGAACCTGAATTACGTGAATATCATTTGATTTGCCATTGTCTTCCCTTCCATGAAATTAGAATTAACAACAATTACGTTCCACATATTCCCAG
>JAGDQP010039184.1:5548-17848 GCA_022664845.1 Lepisma saccharinum | reverse complement strand
TTAAATCAGTCATAATTTTACTGAAAGTACATTACTATTATTATTATTATTATTATTTCCTGTACTTTTATGTATTCCTTGCGTGCTATACTAGCTTATCAAGCTGTTAATAGCACGTAAATAAATAAATAAATACATTATTATTATTATTATTAATCGAGCACCGTGGAGCTAAAAGCGGATCTATCCAATCGAAATCTTGGGACAGGTCATCCTAAGTGCGAATTTTCCTTTTTCTTCATCAGTGTTTCAAAGCAACTGCCGGAATGATACTTTCGCCTTGACCACTGCATTTTCTTTCCTTATTTACTTTTTCGTCGTTTAATTTTGTTGTTTGTACCCATGTATAATTACTTTTGGACTGTATTCGAAAAGATTAAAAATAAAAATAGATAATAAATAAATGTTATTCCTAGAATTTTTAGAATAATTATTATTATAGTGAAATGAGAAACGCAGAAAGACATACCCCCCGAGTTACACTTATGCTGAAACGTCATAATTGCATGTATGGGCCATTTTAGTGACTTTCGGCCCATCTCGATTTTACGGCTTTTTAAAATCCATAAACATGCCCAAGGCGAGATTCGAACTCGTGACTTCGGAAGCGCTAGCCTAACTCCTTTGGTTATGCGACTACTTCGGTCATCGATTTGAAAGCGTATCGGGATAAAAAATGTGCTCCTGCTTCAGCATAAAATAAAATGTATGCCCATGTATAATGTACAGTACATTCTCGAAACATTGCCAATAATGTACCGTTCTCTAATTAATAACATACAAGAAAATGGCAATGTATATCCTTTTTTTTTCTTTCGGAGAGGAAAGAATTATAGACATAACTTTTCAATCTTTTATCTCAGCTACAATACATAACACGACCAGAAGCTATGGCATGTTTGAACCGACATATGTGGGCCTATTGGACAATATCAGACACGTCAACCTAGAGAAGTTCGAAGACGGGAGAGTTGCCAATCTGGAAGGAAGGAAATGCGGGAGCTTACTGAGAAACTAGAAAGCTTGCTAAAGAGTTACAACATAAACGTTAAATCACAGAACACAGACGTTAAATCTTCTAAACAACAGAATCTCTCACGCATTTTGTATGAGAGTTGACATGTCTGCAATATAAAGTTGTTGAACAAATATAGTTATAAAATTTTAAAATTTATTATTATGTATCCAAGGAGTAGATTATAGAAGTGGCCTTGGCGATAAAGTACCATCCCGCATTTGCTTGCAGTTCAGCAAAACTTTTTTTTTTTTTTAGGACGGACGGTTTAAAGATTCTAACCTAGATCTTTCCAATTGCGGAACGAGCAAACTATCATAGCTCCAAGCTCCATTTATTATCACTCAGCTTATACATATAGCGTAATAACATTCATATTTAAATATATTTCCTTTATATAAATTTCAAATGACAAAATACGTAAATCAAACGATCCTGTACTAAATATTTTTCTAAGTGGTTGGTAGTACGGTTATACCTTATTTACAGTTTCGCTTCTAACAGTTGGACGGTATCAATGCCAATTAAATATATTCATATATGAAGTGACACCTGCTCGTAACTTTTTTCTTAAAGGACAATTTAATGACAGACCGTATCTCTTGCATAGTTCTCTGGAAGGGAGTGTACGTAATAAATTTTAGAGCTATTTGCGTTGAATTTGTCCTTTCTTTTACATACCAAAATCTACTTCTTCCTCGTATTTTAATCTTTGGAAAAAGCCCGACATCTAACATCTTTACTGTTAAGTTCTGTATTTTTACAGTTTGCTATTGGACATTTGTTGTGATTATTCATCATTTAAGCATATATATACATTATACAATTTATATACACACAATAAAATATGTAATACACATATATACACGAAATAAATTTATTTAATAGAAAAGCGCCCTGTGATAATCTAGCCCAAGCAGACAGAGAAACCACACACAGGTGTCCAAACCGTGACGTCATTGAAGGCGAGTTCGCAGTTGAACATCAGCACGCGTAACGTTAACGCTGTAGATCACCCCCGCCATCTTGGTACGCACCTCCCATTGATTTACACGGGAATTGTTTTACTTATTTTATGCCTCTCGGCTGTAGAATATTTAAGTTCTGCTTTCACAAAATTTGTCTTGGTGGTTATTTTGACTCTTGTATAGTTTTGGTTTGTGAAGTTTCTCCAAATATATAATTATAATGTATTATTAA
This sequence comes from Lepisma saccharinum, assembly GCA_022664845.1. Lineage (NCBI taxonomy): Eukaryota > Metazoa > Arthropoda > Insecta > Zygentoma > Lepismatidae > Lepisma > Lepisma saccharinum. The sequence continues at coordinate 15,633 of JAGDQP010039184.1, read as the reverse complement.
TAGTTTGCTATATAAATCACAAGATGTTAACGGGAAATTATACTGTTCCTGTGTAAAATATTACATTTCTATAAAGTAGCATGAGTAAAAGAGAACATGACAATAAACTGGGCGAAAAGAGAAGTTAAAACTATACTCCTGAAAAGTATAAAACGAGTAAAACAATTCACATGTTAATCAATGGAAAGTGCGTACCAAGATGGCGGGGATGATCTAAAGCCTTAATGGCCTACCTAATAATACTTTAGCTATCTTGACGCTAAATTATCAACTGAGAGCACATGCCTGGAAGTAAAATTTACTGTTAAAGGGTAATGCGCATGCGCGAGAATGGCTCAGCCTCGGGTGCTCATCCTGTATCTAGTCGCAAGTCTAATGTTTAATCCACGTATTTTCAATCTATGTGTGCTGCTGAGGATAAAAAACAACAACATATTTTGATATTTAATCATATAATTTTTCATCAGGTTAAAATTGCCACGGAACTAAGGAAAACGAGACCTAATTTTATAACTATGGGAAAATAAATTCAGGGCTCTGGGAAAATAAATAAATTCAATGTTTACTAACCTGTTATAATTAAATAATGTGTTTCCATTTAGCAATAACTTGAACTTGCACTTATTTTGCAATTTCATGCATCTCCGATGAGAATGAGAGTTTTATTTTCACAATTTAATTTTCTCAGATCTGACAGAAATCATCTAAAAAAAAATGAACTGAGGTTCTACTAACAATCGCCAGGGCTCCGATGCCTTGATAGCATATTAGCCACGCAAGCATTATTTTTTTATATAAAATAAGCTTGCAACACTGACAATTGCAGTGCTTAAGTTCAGGAAAATCCACAGTACTTGTCGAATAATGTTTATGGTAAGTTTGGCGCAGCTAGGTGTAGCTGAATGGAAGTATTTTGAACAACTTTTTTTAATGTACTGTCAAGGCTGAACTACTACAGCAATCAATACTGTTTCGGCTCTCTTATACACACTATTGTTCGCTATTGTATTTCACCCTTCCATATACATAAACGCTTAATTTCAACTTTTAAGGAATTTAGATGTAAATATTCGGGGGAGAAGAGCTCCTTAAGAAGCATAGCTTATACACACAATTATTCGCTATTATATTCTATCTTACCCGTTAGAGAAACGCTTATTATCAACTATCAGCAAATGTTCGTGTATAGTATACCAGGGGCAAACCCTCTCTAGCTCCCCCGACAATTTTCCTTTGTTCCTGCATGTACAGTACACTCTGACTACTTTCTTAACGGCATATCATGTATGTCTCTACACCTTATGGTTCATGCTTATATTTTTGGCTTGCGCAGGCAACACTGACAATGGGGTTCCTGGGAGCTGTAATATTCATGATATGTTCATATTGTGCCAAACAATGTTTATGCCAAGTTTGGTGTGCTATGACTAAAATAATGGAAGGAATTTAAAGAAGATAATTTCATATAAAATAGGTTGGCAACACTGGTAAGTGGGTTGTTTGGCTCAATGTTTTTATATTGTGTCGAATAATCTTTATGACAAATTTTGCGCAGCTAGGTCTAACTGAATGGAAGCAATTTGAACAATTGTTTTTTTTTAGAAAATGGGTTAGCAACGCTGAACCACTGTAACTATCAAGACAGCTCTAGGGCCTTTGCGATAGTCTATCCAAGACCTTTTCAACGACACCTCATGTATATCTTTACACCTTATGGTTCAAGATATATATATATATATATTTTAGCATGGACTGGCAACATTGACAACGGAGTTCCTGAGGAGCGGAACATCCGTAGTATATTCCTACAGTGTCAAACAATGTGTATCCCATGTTAGTGCTGCTATGACTAAAATAAAATAAGCAATTTGGAAAAAAGATAATTTTATAGAAAATAGGCTGGCAACACTGTTAATTGGGTTACTTGGCAAATACGAGGCCTCAGTGTTTTTATATTATGTCGAATAATATTTATGCCAATTTTGGCGCAGCTAGATCTAATTGGATGGAAGCAATTTGAACAAATGTTTTTTTTTTTTTTTTAGAAATTATTAGAAAATGGACAGGTAACAATGAACCACTGTACCAGTCAAGACGGTTTCAGAGACCCGGAGCTAATGAACCATTTTTCACTGAGAGGGAAGAAGGTAGCAATGAAGAAGACCTTTAACTAGGTGCTATTGGTGCTATGCCCATATTTGTGTAGTGGACCTTAAACAAACTCTGGAATATGGCGGTCAGTACGATGGCAGAAGGACTCGAACCTGTCTGCCTCTCTAATGCCGATCTAAAGTCCATGAGTGTAACCACAGGATTACGGAAGCTGGAAATGTTTTATTTCTTGCTATTCTAAAAGTAGAATAATACTCAATCAATTATTTAATGTTATTAATTTCCAGTAAGGAAGCCCTACCCAAGGTCAACGATCAATATATCCTTTGTTAGTTTCAGAATATTAAAAACTATAATTTCTTTTTCCGATAGCGAATGCGAAAGTTGTCTTGAATCACTTAAGTTTCACGGAAGGGAATTTCTGCGTATCCTATTTTGTTTCGTTTGAAACATAAAAAGTTGTTTCTGTTTTGTATACATAAATTTCGCGTCATGAGTCACATATGCCATTTAGAAATAGTATTTCAATTTATTCCCTTAAACTTCTATAGCCTGTTGTTGTTATGTTGACTCTAAAGTGTTGTTTAATAAAATAATAATAATAATAATAATAATAATACGAAAGATGCTGTAACATTCTGTGCACTACCTACGGTCTAGACCACGAGCCGCCACTGATAGACTCTATAACATGGTATGTAATGAATATTAATATTAAATATAAAACTAAGCCTTTATTGTGAAATGCTTCATCATCATATTAACTCTAACTCTATGGCTAGCGGAAGTCACAATTTAATCGCAGCAGTATAAATTCAGATCGCTGAACTCAGTTAAATCTCAAAACTGTCTGTTTTTTCTTCTTCTTGTTCTTTTGGTTGAGGCGCTTGCATTACACGCAAACAGATAGCCGGACGGTGTAAGTGAAATTAAAACAGGATAAATTTTCTTTTTGGATTCGCTAAGAAAAGCAATGTTTTGGTCAGAATATGTCCTTAAAAAGCTCCGGATCACTTACTTATTCTTAGAATTTCTCCGATATATAGAGACAAAAGTATGACCTTCATTTGATTGAAGGGATCAGCTATCACTGTGAGAATATCCACGTTCCCACCAATTTTTTTTTTTTAGAAACTCCTTTCTTAGCCTAGTAAAACCGTGAAATAATATTAGGAAAGCGATGAAAATATTATACTTTTAAAATGTAAAAGAAATGTGAAAATATTCTTTCGATCAAGAGAATTGAGGCATTAGTACTTCTTCTTTAAGGAATTCACAAGTAAAAAAATCTGTTCATGATAAATAAACCTCCAACTTTCAGTAAAGAGCAGAATAAGAATTCACCACCTTTCTTCGTAGTAACTTGTAAGAGAGAATTTCTCTTTTTCCTTTTTAGAAAATTTGCACAATTTCTTGGAACACGAAGGAAGATTTTACGTGGGCGATATCAATTACACGAAGGAAGAGGGGCAGAGAGACAGAAGAGAGCAAACAGAGAAACGAAACAGGAGCACATTCATTGATACACGTAGAAAACCATTCTATGTACGTATCCATGACGTCACAAATTGAGGTTAGTGTAAAGTAAAACTGAAGAGTGCGGTTTCCAATTTCTGGAAGAATAATAAGAGATTACGTTTGCTTCTCTTCCTGTCTGTTAACCGCTGTCGTTGACACATGCCCTGCATTTCGTATTCTATTCTCTTTCCGTCTTATCCTTCCGTACCCCCTTTTTATCGAACTTGGACTGCCTGTGACGTCAGAAACTCCCACGCTTCAGGGATCATTGAATGCAAGTTTGTGCACTGTTCATGCTTTCTTCTTCGTTCAGCTTCGGGTAAAGGTTAAAGGCACAGATGAATAGTTGGGGTAGTGCCGAGCGCAGAGTGATATAATATAAACTAACCGCAGATAAATTTAAGTATTTAGATAACTGATAAGCAGGCAGGCACGTATTTAGGGGGTGGGTGCGGACCCCCAAACTCAGATAAGATGAAATTAATTTAATGAGCGGTAACAGCACTATGGTTTACGCCCGTCCCGATACCCCCAAGCTCAGAGTTTTATGAAAAAATAGTATAACTTCAGGCGTAATTATACATATTTCATATACATTTCATGCCCAGACACACCTTGGACCCCCCCCCTTCCTTCCCGGAAGCCCTAGGACCCCTTCCGAAACCAAGTTCTGAATATGTGCCTGTAACTAAGTGTGACTGGCTTCTTTCTTCGACTCACTCGAATCAAGAAACCGAAACTAAAAATTAAACTCCTTTGTTCTACAGCACATATACGGCCTAGAACTTTCGGAGGGGTTTCTTCAGAGGTGTGATGTGGTCAGCGCAACGATGCTCTAATTTTTCACTCTGGATACAGACAGACAGCATCAGTATATGAAATTGAAGTCAATAGTACCTGTAATTTTAATTTGATTACTCGCTAGTTTGCCATCAGTAATTAAAATCGATGTATGTTCTTCGGAGTGTTGTAGCCCATTGGAGAAAATAGGGAACAACACGCGTAGACTTGGAAATGAAAAGTAAACCAAAAATACATTATCTAAATCATAAATTCATACAATGTTAAGTGCTTCAGGTATGAAGGACATCGGTATGGGCGCTACATGAAAAACAAATTCGATTCGAAGAGTGCTTGAAGAGTATAGATCTATTGTAACAATTACGGAACTAAAAAATCAGATGGAAAATAAGTAAATAAGACTGGACAATTCAATACATTTAGGCATACTGAAAAGTTTTATTTCTTAGCCTGATAGAACTAATTAGAATGTTGTTCTGTAAACATTTGGGCCAAATTTACTTGGATCATTTAAAAAAGAAAAACGTTAAAATAATTGATCATTTATTGCAGTGTTCGATTTGTCGGGGAACGGGATACCGGGGATGTTCCCTGGTGCGTGAGAATTTGATCCCCGGTTGTTGATTCCGAATATCATGCCAACCAGGGATAAAATCTTGGTATTTCTACCCCAAAAAGAAACTTAGCAGCAATCAATAGTTCTAGGATCCCCTTCGTAAATTAACAAGTCTAACACTAATTCATTGTTTTGTGATGATAAATGCCTTTCTTATATATAAGCCTCTACAGCCTGTTACACGTATCCTCAAATCGAAAGTTTCCTCCACGATTTCCAAAATGTAAACAGTATTCATTAAAAATGGAGAAATTCAATATTTATAATTATTTAATACTATAACTTTCGTCTCAGGTCTAATCCTACTGTTGTTAATTATTTCTAGTTTAAAATTGTTGTAGGGCCTAAATAGTTCTATCCCAATCCACTATTTAATACTCCATTGTATCTCCGATTTTGTTTTATAAATAAATATTTATAAAATAAACACGCCTTTTATCTTGAGTAGATGAGAAAGACAGAGAGAGATTATAAAAATCGTAGTCTAATTAAGCTTCTTTTTTTATCTAATCACTGAAGCATGTCAGCATAGCTTAACCGGAAGGCACCTCCACTAAAGATTATAATGCTGTGTATTTTGTCGATAACGCAGGTCATTCACATGAAATTACAATTTGTTCCGGTCTTCTACTTTGTCTGCTTTGGCGGACAAACATTCTCATAAAGTTTCCACAACCGCACCTTCAATTGCATCATGCAGAATGGAATTTCACTTTAACCTACATCATAGAAGAACAGTATTTCAGTCTTTCAAGGATTGGTTACATCTTCTTTTGTATCATCATCATATTCAGCCGTTTTCTATCCACTGCTGGAGGAAGGCTCCCCCTTTCCTTTCCACATACCTCGATCTGATGCTATCCTCATCCATGTAGCTCCTGAAAAACGCCTGATTTCATCTACCCATCTTGCATTTGGATGTCGTCTCGGTCGTTTCTTCTCTCTAGGAATCCAAAGTAGTACATTTCTCGTCTATCTTCCATCTGTTCGTCTGGCTACGTGACCGGCCCATTTCCACTTCATCTTCTTCGCAATCTTGATTTTATCTTCTACCTTTGTTTTTGCGCTAATCCATTCATTTGTATTCCTGTCCCTCCTGGTTATTCCTAGCATGCATCTCTCCATTGCTATTTGTGTGACTCCTAATCTTTGAGTCGTTTGCGCATTCAGTGTCCAAGTTTCACAGCCGTATATCATTGCAGAGTTTCCCAGCCGTATAAATATTTCTACATTTAAAAAATAGGTATTTTACACTTTTTACCCACAGTTTTCTCTGAAATTCTTGTAAGTTTGTCCATGTTTGTAAACAATATGTAGCCTACAAGAAGTGTGAACAATTCAACATGTGCTTTTGAAGGTAAGTTTAAACGCTTACTCAGTTTTTCACAATTACTTATTAAACATTTCTTGTACACATTTTCTTCACATCCTATGTCTTGATAAATTGTAAACCGTTCATTTTTAAGAGTATATCGAATAAGCTGTACGAGTTCAGCTCAACTTTTGTCATGTCATAGAAAAAAGAAAGAGAAAAAGAAAGAAATAGGCTAAAGTATGAAATTTCTTCTAACCCATTTTTTTTTCGATTTGAAATGATTTTTACTTCATATGCATCTCGAAATACCAAACTTGAGTTTCTTCGTTTTACATATTTCAACAATCAAAAACTTACCTTTACATTCATTCACGTTTTGCATATAATTTTTGTTCTAACACAATATATCATTATATCTGAAGCTTTTGACATTTTAATTAGTTGCGTGAGTGCCTTGTCGCTTTGTTCTCTCGACATTTAGTGTCCGATCGTACCAAAAATACAATCAGAGCACTTTATTGTCATAATGACTGACATTCTTACACTTGTGAAGAAAACTTCTGATGAAACCCAGCACGTATTCGTAACTATGTCAGCAGAAAAGGAATAAACGTGATAGTCCCACAGAACAATACGAAGTGTAGCAACGATGTTTTCTGGTACAACTTCAATACTAGCGATACTTATTATGTAGAGCCGTTGCCTGCAATATTTCCTGCAACGCATCTGAAGAATAATGGCATCTAGGAATTGCACGCAAGAGCGTGTTCGGTTCCATAAAACGAGTCATTCGGCAGGAAGCTGAACTGTCGGGACTATCAAATAGTTGAAATTGATAAAACCATGGAAGTGAAATGTTTCGACAGAAAGATTGGTAACCAATATTCGGTGCAGTTTGATGTTTTTTTTTTTTCATACTGTATTTTCTACACAGTCTGCATTATACTACATCTTCATACTACTGGAATTTTTGTAATTAATCACAGAGGGTACAGGAAAAAAAAAAAGGCTCATCGACATTTTACGAAGTTTCCAGGAGAAACAATTTAAACATTTATTTCTGCATATATGCTCTTGTTAACATTTCTTTCTTTACACATTTACTCTGTAGGGAATCTTTTCTTTCCGAAAACGATAAATTCATCTTCAAGTAGGAGTGAATAGCAACAGATGGTGTGAAGATCGCAATTTTGCTGAAAACTGCAATGAGCCGTTAACCCTTCAGATGGATACGACTTGCATGTGTTTGAAAACAAGTTTTTGAGAAAGATATACGGGCTAAAACAGGACGAGATGACCGGAGAATAGAGGAGCCCGCATAATAAGGAACTACACAGACTGCACGATTCGCCCGATACAAGAATAATGAAATCACGACGGCTAAGATGAATTTGAATGAGAAAAGAGCAAAAATTATATCCTATAGTGATTTGGAAGCCGGAGGCAAAGAGGAAGTTCGCAAGACCGAGACGTCGTTGGGAGAAAAATATTAGAAGGTATTTTCGAAAGGCAGATGCTCAACACGAAAACTGTCTTCATTACGCCAAGATAGAATCTAATGACGAACATTTCTTACTGCTGCGATTAACTTGTGACTTCCGTTAGCCATAGATTTAGTTAATATGGTAATGAAGGATTTCACAATAAAGGCTTAGTTTTATACTGAATATTAATATTCATTACACAACATGTCATAGAGTGTATCAGTGGCGGCTCATGTTCTGGAACTTAAGTAGTGCACAAAATGTTACAGCATGTTCCGCATTATATTATTATTATTTAAGAACAAGAATAACAATGCTCTAGAGGTTAACACAACAACAACAGGCTGTAGGGGTTTAAGGGAATAAATTAAAATACTATTTCTACATGTATACAAAAAAAAAAAATGTTTCAAACGAAACAAAATAGGATGCGCAGAAATTCTCTTTCGTGAAACTTAAGTGATTCAAGACAACTTTCGCATTCTCAATCGGAACCTTGGATAGGGCTTTCTTACTGGAAATTAATAACATAAAATTACTGATTGAGTATTATTCTACTTTGTAGAATAGAAAGAAATAAAACCTTTCCAGCTTCCGTAATCCTGTGGTTACGCTCATGGACTTTGGATGGGCATCACGGAGGCAAACAGGTTCGAGTCTTTCTGCTGTCGCACTGACCGCCTTATTCTTGAGTTTCTTTAAGTTCCACTAGACAAATATGGGCAACTCACTTAGTTAAAGGTCTTGATTACTACCTTCTTCCCTCTCACTGAAAAATGGTCCGCTAAAAGACATTACTCCTCAGACCTGAGATATAATTATGTAGTCCATAAATGTAAGTTTAAAAATGAGAGGAACATTGAATTTTTTTTGGGGGGGAGGGGTTAAAAATTATCGAAAAAACAAAGAATGAACGCGAAAGTTTTTACAGTATGTTTCATCTATTGAGGAATATCTTCTGACTCAAATCAATTATGCTCATTCTTTTAAACATACACTGGGAGAAATCGAGGGTCCGGAAATTACATTCCAGTCATGGTTTTTCGAAAAAAACAAATTCTGTGAAAACTGACAGTAATTTTGTTATTCTTATAGTAATTTTGTAAGAACTGCAGTACGCATTTTGGTATTGTTCTATTCTAAATTTAGGTTTCACGAAAAAGTTATTATAATGACAAAATAACAGGCACTACGGGAAATTTGTTCATGTATCCTGCTGAAAATACATTCTCGGCAGAAGTCTAAACTGAGAAATGTAAGAAAGTCCATACTCTCTACACTTTTTATCAGATAACTACATGAAAGACATCATGTACGAAAAGCATGATGAGCAGTGTGAAAGAATAGTAAGCGTAAGGATAATAGACATACTTGTTCTCATGGCTCATCGGAGGAACAAAAGTAAGATATGGAATGCTTATGTGTTAATTGGATCAAACTTTAGCTCATTGAATAATGAGTGCACATTGCACGTATGTTATTTTTGAGAGTTTCAAAAGGTGGTCAACAGATGGTTCTACTTTTGGTTGGAGGAAAGCGAAGTGAGCAACTTTTTTATATGTAACTAAATTGTTGTTTTTATTATTTAGTTATCGGCACAGCATTTAATGTTCTTGAGCTTTGATTGGTAACTAAACTATAACTGTTCATGTATTAGTAATTTAATGTTGGAAAGTATTAAGTGAATCAAGTGCATGCATGTACAGTCTTTGTGTGTTACTACATGTGAAGGGATCTTCTGATTACATAACTAAACCTAGCCTAACATTGATTCGTTAGCGTAGTTTCGAGGACTTTGTGTAGCATACGCACAAATGAGATCGCTACGTGCACGGTCAATTTAGGATTGACGGCAATTTTCATTGTCGGAGGGTGTAGTTAGTTCGAGGAGCAGTCATTGCGCAGAGACTGATCATTTCATTATTCATTTTGCTTCTCGTTTTTACCTTCCTTTTGTTTTCATGGGCTTCAGCCCCAGGACAGACGAACAATATGTCGGACGGAAAGCATTCCGGATTCCCGCAAACGGTTCCAACACCCGGTTCATTTTGAACAAGAGAACGGCCAAGGCATACACGAAAGGAAAACGAAACTAAACATCGCTCTCGCTCTCGTACTCCTGTTCGTACAACCGATAATGCTCAACAAAACTCACCACGAAGCAAAAAAACAGCATGTTCAACACGGCAGTGACAGTGAAAGCGATTCAGAACTCATGATCACGAAAAAAACAATCAGC
>JAGDQP010039183.1:0-17848 GCA_022664845.1 Lepisma saccharinum | reverse complement strand
ACATCTCTCTATACCTCATGGTTCATGAGATATATTTTTGGCATGAACTGGCAACAATGACAACGGTGTTCGCGGAGTGCGGGAACCCGCAGTAGGTTCCTATTGTGTCAAACAATGTTTATGACAAGTTTGGTTCTGCTATGACTAAAATAATTGAAGCAATGTGATAAAAGATAATTTTATTGAACATAGACTGGCAACAGTGGTAAGAGGTTTGCTTGGCAATGTAGCCCGTCTCACTGTTTCTATATTGTCAAATAAGGTTTATGCCAAGTTTGGCCCAGCTAGGTCTAACTGAATGGAAGCAGTTTAAACAATTGTTTTAGAAAATGGGCTGGCAACACTGAATCAGTGCGCCAATCAAGACGCTTCCAGGGGCTGTCAGCTCGTCTAGCTAAGACCTTTCGAACGACACCTCATACATGTCTCTAGACCTTGTGGTTCATGCGAATTGTTGGCATGAGTTGGCAACACTTTATCAGTCAAATAAATCAAATCAAAATCAAATCAAACCCTGACAATGGGGTTTCTGGGCAGCGGGAATATCCGCAGTATGTTCCTATGTGTCAAACAATGTTTGTGCCAAATTTGTTGCTGCTATGACTAATATAATGGAAGCTATTTAAAAATAGATAATTTTATAGAATAGGCTAGCAACTCTGGAAAGAGGGTTGCTTGGCAGTTTAGTCTTTCTCGGTGTTATTGTGTCGAATAATGTTTGTCAAGTTTGGCGCAGCTAGGTCTAACTGATCGCAAGCAATTTGAAGATTTATTTTTTAAGAAATTTTTAGAAAATGGGCTGGCAACACTGAGCCACTGCACCAATCAGGGCGGTTCCAGGGGCCCTGAGCTAGAGTAGTATAAGCCTTTCTAACAACACCTCATGCACCTTTCTGTCCTTGTAGTTCCTGAGATTTAATTTCTGTACTTGGACGGACAGAATGAGCGGGATTATAAGGTCCCTTTTAGCTATAGCTTCGCTACCAAGGGACCTAAGACTTAATACATTTACATTACTTTTTTTTCTCCTGGAATAGCATCTTGCGACCGTCATTTCAATCACGGGGTGCAAACTTAGTGTTACAATTTACAACACTCACACGTAGCTTAGTGATAGAGCGTTACCGTAGCATTCGGGAGGTCATAGGTTCAATCCCAGCGGGCGACCATCCTAACGGACGTCCCTGGCCGACACTTCCTGCATGCTTCTCCTATCCCGACCTGAGCCTTAGATGCCCAAAGCAACAAATAAAATTCAGCTCGCACGGCCTTGGATAATTGATCTTCCACCTTCATTATTAAGGGCCCTCATAGCATTATAAACTTTTTAGAACATAGCACACAAGTTTTTACAAAATACAATGGCGAGCGATCTTGAGATCAAATCGATTGATGAGTACTGAGACTTCATTTAATTAATGACGTCATGACGTTATCACTCATGACTGGACAAGATCTCGAGATCAACTGGGTATTCAGTCTAATAACTCTGGCAGCTGGTTCAGTGACCATAACCACTAAAGCCCGACACCCTCTCTTTTTTCTGTTTTAAACTTCAACCTCGACCTCGCTCAAGTTCGACCTCACTAAACCTCGCCCAATTTCGACCTCGCCAATGGACTTCAACCTCGAACTCGCGACGGAGCTTCGACGGGACTTCGACCTCCCGATCTCGCTTCAACCTCGACCTCACGTCTAGTTGAGTACGAACTGGATCGCTGTTTGACGACCTTGATAATATGACTGAAAGTCAGAGAGGTAAAGATTTGACCGCAATACTTATCACCCTCATTTCAAGATCTGATTACGTAATTACTCTGCCACCAGAACGTGTGTAATCACCGAATTTGCATCAACAAGACAGCGCATTCATATTATGCTTTATGACTAGTGGTTCCACCACTTACTTATATTAGAATCAGGCGATAGTTCAGGTCACGAACAAGTAACATCCGATAAAGATGTAACTACAAAAGGAAAAGAGCTAAGCAGATATAGGAAATGACAAATTTCCACACAAAAGGGAAAAGAAAGTGAGCTACTTGCAAGACTCGTGGGAAGAAGAAGCTTTCAAAACAAGGTTACTTCACTGCTTCCCTCAACAGATACAGGACTGGTGTTAGTAAAACCTGACGTTACGATAAGAACAAGACAGGGAGAAAATTGTCAATGTCAAATCAACAAATAGAATTAATGTGAGGATTATACCTATAAGTTGGTAGAACTTTGTCTTCGCACGCAGTGCTCCCTGTGTCCGATCGCGGCAGACCTTATCCACTTGAAAAATTGTGGAAGACTTATTCACGAGTGCCAGAACAAACACCAATTAACAAATTATGAACAAACTACCAACACCGGTACCAAACGCTACAAAAATTGTGCTTGAGCCGAAATAGGTTAAAAGCAAGGATGTCCCCCGATCATCAGTATCAAACCAAATAAATAAATAACTAAACGCGAAGGAAGCCAAACGCGAGGACATTGAGGAAGAATACAGTCGTATAAATTCTATTTTAATAAGCTAATTTTACACAACCAGAGTTTTATTCATGTCATACTTATTTTAGCTAGGGAGGATGATAACAGTTGTTGATTGCTTAAATAATACTGTTAAACTAAGAATCATTTCTTCAGTACTACTCTGGACTATTCATTTTCCATTTTAAGGACTAGATAAACAATTATTTTGTAGTAATGGTTGCGAGGGATGGTTGTAATTATGAATCAAGTTGATGAGATTTTTAAAAAAAATCTTTTACGGAATACAAACTAGGACAGTAACAATTTACGATCAAAGTGGTAATAAAAAAACTTAATGATTCCAGCTATTAAGTAGTACTTTTAGTTAATCAGAAACGCCGAGATCCCATCAATCTCTCTTTGTAACCGTAGAGTACCTATGAAAATTGTCCAAGTTATGACAGAAGATTTTTCTATTTGCTTGCTTTACGAATAACTCAGTTTGGCTGGACTTTAAATACTTCCACGGAATATTTTAATGAAAATATCTTAGGTTATGCCAGTATTAAAGTAACTGCACCAGGTAAGAGAAGTGTAAATCAGTTAAGGCGCTTTTATATTGTCGAGGAAGCTGATCAGGAAACTCGTCAGTGTAATAGCGCAAAGCATACTCGACAGCAAGCTCGATAGTGTCCTTACTGTGTAAGATCACAGTTTTAAGGTTTTATATTAGGAAAGTTAAGGTTTCGATAAAGTTAGTTCATCCGTACAGTATCCGGGACAGTGATTCCGCCATGCTCCCTCCTGTGTGGGATGTCATCTCCGCAAGTCCTCGAAAGCACTGCCCAACTTCAAAAGTTTTACAATGAAATATCTATTCAAAACTCTACTTAAATCCTCCCAATTTTGACTTTATACCCCATCCTACCCCAAACTGAATATCCTGGCGGAATCCCTGATCCGGGAGGAAGATCCAAAGTTCATGCCCACGGTTCTACTGCTTCTAATTTTGTTTCACTGCCTTGTTTTACCTTCTGGATCCTCAGGTTAACTGCAAGGTCCGTTGAAACCAACAGCTTCTCCTCAACGGACCTTGGTTTGACACTATATATTGGATTTCGGTCCAGATACCTTCATTTCATGTACACAGAAAGTGATTCAAGGAAATTGTAATCCTCTTCTGAAGGTGTCTTAACTCTTGAAGACTTTGTGATATAAACAACTCACTTAATCTCTTCATATTGTTTGAATTGATACAAGCCTAAGAAGTTTTCCATACTAAGTACAATTTATTTCAAGACATTGCAACGTAAGAGATTGACGCAAATAACGAACCTCAAAATGAACTTTTTCTAATCTCAGCAAAACAATATTATTGACTACTTTCCTGTATCATCTTTGTTGGCTTAGCATTCGAGAGGTTCTGAGATCAATTCCAGCGACCGAGCATCCTGAGTTTTTCCAGGGTTTTCCTCAGTTGTACCAGGCAAATACTGGGATGTTACCTACAAAAATAGGACCTGTGCGTCTACCTTCCAACATCCTCTCCTCCACCCTATCCCGGTCTGAGTCTAAGATGCCTAAAGGCTTTAAAATAAATTCAAATTCAGTTTCATTTTTTACATTCTTTACTTTACAATGGTTCGTAATTTTTTGCAACGTTAATTTAACTCATTTACCGACGTCATAGAAAGACGAAATTTTCCACAGCGACGCACGTTGGGTGACAATACAATATTTCATTGATACGTTCACATATTTCTATATTTTAAAAGCATATTTTAATATATTTTTTAATATGGACTTCTTTATCCTAAAATAAATACTAGCCTGCAACAATTTTGGGTTTTACTGGTTGCAGAAGACTTTAGAATTTGGGTCACAAAATATTAGCTTGAGAAAAAGTATCCGAAAACCGAAATAATTCGAAAAAAATAAATACTTTTCTGAAACAATTCGTAGTAAAAAGTAAGAAATAATTTTGTTTATGCATGACTAAAAAGTAAAGCATGGGGCGCACCAGTTGGAGAATTTATAAAGTAACTGTATAGAGAGCGCGTCCCATGCTTTTTCTTTTTAGTCATGCGTAAACAAAATTACTTTTTACTACGAATTGTTTAAGAATTCACACATAGTGGTAATGGTGTGAAAACTAATACTATGGGATGGTGAGATATCGATAATTTACTGCTATATAAAGGGGATTTGTTTGTCCCTTTATACTTCTGAAGGAGAACTTAAGAAATGAAGATAGAAATGCCAGTTCTTGTAACAAAACGATATTGTCAATTTATACATATAAGTATGAAACGTGGACAATTTTAAGTAGTTTGATTATCTTGAGCTGATTTACTTCAAGCAATTGATGTCTGAGTCAAATTACACTTTGAAGCACTAATTTGTACGCAAATTCTCATCCCACGCTGACCAGACGTGTTGGCAGAGGAGAGCCGAAGCTCTCATTGTGATTACCACTGTATTTTATTCATAGCAGCTCCCCAATTGCATCACGATGTTCAGTGGGCACTGTTCCAGACCCCATCACGTCTTGAAAAATATCCTTGGAAGAGCCGGGAATCGAACACGGGACCCAACCATCAGCAGTCAGCGACAGTCACCACTAGACCAGCGTTATATTTAAAATAAAATTCCAAACGTCCCCTGGCCTTCAGAAACTGGCGTCAAGACAGAGTTCGACGTTTCTCGGTACGAATGCAAAAAAATTATATACCATACTTACGGTGAAAATAATTACAATAAAGATTTGAGTATCTATACACAGCTTATCTCTGACAGGTCAATTCGAGCTTCCTTTATGTAAACAATAAGTTTACTGTTTCTAACGTAAACAAACCTAATTTTACCTAACCTGTAGTCTGATTTATAAATGTAGAACCGACTCTGAATCCCCCTGAACCAACGTAGTCAATTTGGAACGTTCAGATCACTGCCAGGTGCTAGCTATACTCAATCCACAATAAATTTCCTGCTTCCTCGTAAGTAAGCGAACACTGTAGATAACTGGTCCAATTTAAAGATAACATTTAGAAAATTTTGCTTTTTGTACAAGAATGCGGATATGGGAGGGTAATATTTCTTACATAAGCAGCTTCATGGCCTTATTATTCCTATCCCTTGGTATGATAATTCTCTAAATAAACTGCTTATGTTAAATGGGGTTGAATATATTTTATTTGTTACTTTGGAAACACAATATGACGCAAAATCAAGGGGAGATATGAGTTCGAGGTTAAAATGATGAAGGAAGTTTGTGTACGTCCTTGCACTCACATCACGCCTTGATTTTACATTACATTCTGCATTCTACCCCTTCCGAAATAATGTATCAACACTTGAAATACCGTAAGTTTAAAGCAACATAACAGAAGTAGTTAATATAGATAACTACCGATTTCTTCATTAACTAACAATATGACTTACGCCACCCACAAGTTCATCACCGCCGTAAGAAACATCTGCCATTGAACTGTATCCTGGTCAATTTCAAAGTAGTTTTCATCACGAACACCCACCTCTCGTAGATCCCTTCTACTATTGTCATTCCAACGACGTGCTCTGTCTTCCCAAACACTGAGATACAACGATCTTTGCCCATCTTAGCCGTCGTGATTTCATTATTCTTACAATATCGGGCAAATCGTACTGTCTGTACAGCTGAAGTTCATATGTACCCTATTCATTCTCCGGTCGTCTCATCTCGCATATTTCTCAAGACTTTATTTTCAAAGGCTTGCACTTTGATGTTCGTGCCCAACTTTCGCAACCGTAAAGTATTACCGGCATAATGACCATTTTGTATATTGTTAGTTTCAGCTTTCTTGATATTAATCGTGAGGTTGTGAAGTTAAAACCATCTGAAAGGATTAGAAACACGCTTTATCTGATACTAAGCAACTTTTTTTTACAAAATGGAAAAAAATGTCTGTCTCGACGGCAGTTTGTTTCTGAAGGCCAGGGAATATTTGGAATTTTAATTTAAATACATGAGAATTTGCGTACAAATTAGTGCTTCAAAGTCGTAACGGCTTAAAACTGTCAACACCTTAAAATTGTTCACGTTTCATACTTGAATGTATAAATTGACAATAACGTGTTTTATTACAAGAACTTCTAAAATTTATTTCTATCTTCATTTCCGTCATTACAAAAAATTTAAAAGGACAATGTCTTTATAAATCCCCTCTGTAACAGTAAATAATGAACCATCCCATAGTATTAACATAGAACTCATAATAGATAGACTTAGCACGCTTTTCGATTTCTGGCTGCTCTAAAACTAATGAACTTTTGTTCAGAGCACGTGATTTTGAATCCATCCGCTAGGTAGCTCTGCCATAGACGTCATATTCTACTACGAGGGCTATGGCGGAGCTACCTAGCGGATGGATTCAAAATCGCATGCTCTAAACAAAAACCCATTAGTTTTAGCGCAGTCAGAAATGGGGGAGCGTGTTAAGTCTATCTATTAAGAGGTCTATGGTATTTTCACACCATTACCATCGTTATACAGATCGCTTCTGTCTATGTCTGTGTGCGTAATCCGTCGTTGCTCCAACAAATTAACCAGTTAAAAAAAGGTAAAGCTATCCCGTGTGCGATACGAACGTGCCGTGAAGGGTGCATGGGGGATGTGGAGGTTACACCACATGTTCTCGACCTACGGTACGAAGTAAGATAGGGTTGTCAGTCCCACGCTCGACCGCTTTCCCAAGGTGCCCAGGAGTACCAAGGATACTCTAGTATTCAGTTTGATAGGAGGCTGGGTGCACCTCAAGTTAGTAAGTAAGTTAAAGCAACGACAGGAAAGCGTCGTTGCGCTAGACACAGCCTTAATTTTAATACCTGCTAGAATTAGGAAGTGAAGAATGGGTAAAAGATGCGTGTAACACGTATCGAAAATAAAAGGATATTTTACGTTTATGCTATGTATAGTGTAACTATAGGTTTTGTGATTATTTGGATTTCACTTGGGGTCAGTACAAACATTTCTTCAACGTGCCTAGTTTTGTTCTTATTTCTGGGCACCACCAAGGAATAGGTCATCTTTCAATAGAAATTCATATTGAACACAAAATATTTTTGTTCCTTGGACGTCACTTTCACTTTGTACAAAAGCAGGAACATCAAAGAAAGATACCCATACACTAATAATTCCCTGACTTAATGATTTGAACCAAATCATAGATACTTGCACCAGTGCCTGTGATGAAAAATATAAATCCAAGCTCCATCAGGCAAATATCTTTACAACGTAGGATTACAATAATCCATCTCCTATAGTGTAACTCATCCCAGAATGTTACCATGTTGATTAAGGGTGGGAAGAAATATGTCAAAGCTGAAAAAGAAATAGCTCCTATTATATTGATTAGATTTCCTAAGAGAGGAACAGCTATCGCAAGCACTCCAGTAAAGATAACCAATAATGCTCTGCATACCAATTCTATACGTAGTATTTGTCCACTTGTTTTATTTCTGATTGATGCGCACATCTTCTTGAATGGAACCCATAATATATTGAAGGGTACATAAAAAAGAAGCAAGTGAGACAGAAATATCGCTATCCCGTACATCAATTTGACTGACTGAGCGGCTAGTTCATCTTTAGGAAGATTTAAGGTAATGCTTCCTTTAGGGTACTCGTATCTCCAGAATCCACAGAATCCAATAGCGGCTGTGTAGATAATTATCAGAGACATTGCTGTGAAAAGAGCTCCTTTTGGAAAAGCAACAACCAGTTTCGGATTTTTCACCTTAGCTTCAATGACATTAATATGTGTTATTGCTTGAATGGCAAATATTGTTGTGCCTATAAACAAGGCAAAATCTTTTGCGCTTTCGGTACCCAGTGGACGGTCATCAACATCTGGTAAGTCCTTAAATACATAATATAAAGTGATAATTAATGCAGCCGTTTGCAAAATAATTGCTAAACCTGAGAAAGGTGCTAACCATGACAGGTTCTTAATGAAGTTTCCAAATATGAGGAATCCTGTGATTATAGCCATATACATTCGCTTGTCATAGTCGGTGTCTGTGTAGGAATCAAAAAATTGTTTAATATTCTCAGCCGTGAAAACTATGTAGACAGAACAGGCTCCTATCAAAGCGATAATCAAAAATACCTGGATTGTTTTTCGAAATACATTGGCATAATTCTTGATTTTTTGTGGACCCAACTTAAAACATAACTCAGCCACGTCTGGGTACTCGAGCGCAGGAGTCCTTGCACGAAGACACAAATTCTGTGATGTGACTACCAACAAATAATGGCAATAGATGGACAGACCACCAAGGGCGAATGTCAAAACAATTCCTCCGACCAAACCAACCCACTTGAAAGCCTGTGGTATAGCAAGAATTCCAGTTCCTAGTGCAACTTTCATTATATGTAGGAAAGCTCCACAGTATCCAAGTGAATGTGGAATGTTTCTGTGTCCCTCTAGATCATAATCTTCTTGCTCGTCCGATATGGTTTCTTCATCTGAAGGATGATATACATGGCTCATATTTGTAGCTGAAAGTTCTTGACCAGCAGGTTCAACACCTTCAGTTTGTTCATCTGTATCATGTTCTCTCGTAGGACGAACAACAGTAGTAGCGTTAACCGCCATTATTCAAGACCTTAGAACTGCATGACAAGATGCGTAAAATAACAGGTAGCTCATTCCTTTGCTTTTATCGTCATTGGGCGCATTCGACGGACTAAAGTAGCACTGAGCGCTGAGAGAGCATTTTAATCATAATGGTTGCTACCGGCAAACCAATAAGATTCAAGTGCTCTCTCAGCGCTTAGTGCTGCCTTAGCCACGTGAATGCGCCTATTGTCTATGTGACATCACTCGGAAGATTCTGCAGGTTGTAAGCTGTTGAGCACAAGCGCGTTGTTTGTTATGTTAGGCGTTCACTGAAGATTTATATAATCTGCATTTGCTTCTAACGGTTTTCAAACAGGAAGTGCAATCTGAAGTACCGTGATTGGAATAATAAATTATTATTTTTCCTTCATTGGCTTTCCCATCACCTTAAATCATTAGTATCGGCCCCTCTAAAGGCATTCGCTCGAATTTCTTCGTTTTCGTACGTGGTATTAATTGTTCGATAACAACGTGATCTTCCAAGTTCAACCAGAATTGAAATAAGTAATTTGGGTCAAGCTTTGAATATGTTACCGGGCCTATGCTTGAGACTCGGCCTGACCCGGAACACAAAGCAAAATTTTAATTCTTTTCTTACTATACACTGTTGCGTTTGAATGATCTTTCCTTCTGATCACCTGCTGGTGTTATCCCCAGAGCAGAAAAATACGACGCCGAAAGGTTCGTAACAATAGTATAACATTGAAATAGTCTTGAACCTTCGCAAAGAGCAAGAAACTCACCCGGAGGTGTGCAAATAACCTCGCACCTCCAGAAAGGCTAGTCTGAAAGAATTTTATTTGATGTATTAAATGAGATAGAAGCGGACCATTCGGGTCAGGTTGCGGATCGTGTCATAAGATCACCTATGTCTGGGTCAGCTGTGCTTCCAACTGACGCCATGAGACATAACATTTCTGTGAGTGGAGTCCCTAATTTTCTGATAGCTTGTCGTGTGGTGTGGTTTACTGACCTCTATCTGAAAGCTATACTTCGACTGATCGTTGCCATTAAAAATTTAATGATAAGCCAGGGAGTGGAGTGAATAGTTAGTTAATCTCGATCATCCATTTTCAGTCTAAACCAGTATGGACGCAATTTTCAGTTATAACTCATTTTTTTAACGCTTGTTATCGCTATGTGGTCCCTTTTTATTTATGCCCTAATTCTTGCAAAATATATGATTTACAGCATGCAGTCCAGTACGTGCATAACTCAAGAATTAAGTTACAAATTTTAAAAAATCTGACCGCACAGCGATACGAAGCGTAAGAACTGACTTAGTGCTGATAATCCATATTGGTTTTGATTGGAAGTTGACGATCGAGGTTAGGTGTTTGTAACTTTTGACACCAGCTAATCACACTAGCTCTCAACATAGAAAACCCTTCTTCCCAAAAGCCTAACCTCGAGAGAGAGAGAGTTATTTTTATTTTAAAAAAAACGCATAACCACACCAGGATTTGATCCCGGGTCTCCCAACCATTATCAGTATCCACATTATTGGTCCAGTATTCTTGTTCTGCTAGGGTTCGTTAACACTGTCAAGAAGTTCTATCAATTTTCTTCCTTGAATTCCTTCAACCTATGTTCTAAGCCGTTTATATTTTACGCTGATCATTGTTCAATCCCGCCTTGACCTTTCAGGACTTCTCATTACTTAATCAAATTTGCTTAATGCTTTTCTTTCGTTACCGTTTCATAATCAACAGTTCTGCTCTTTAAAACACAATCACATTCCATACAATACGTTTTAACGTTCAATCAGTCTAGATCAAAAGAGCGAAATTCCGCTCGATTTGAGCGGAAAAAAGAATCACTTTTTAAAGGCTGAATCTAGTCAGGGTTTCCCGCCTTTTTCGTTTTACGACGATTATTCAAATTTGAGTGCAGTTAAACAGAAAATAACTTTCACAAGCTATAGTTTATTACGTACTTCAATAATGAATACCTTTAGCCTTAAAGGTAAGTTAACAGAAACTTCAAAACTAAGTCAAAACACTTTTAGGACAGTCCCATGTCCCTAAAGTGTTTTGACATAGTTTTGAATTTTCTGTTAATTTTTCATTAAAATTAATTATAGTCAGTATTGAAGTACGTAACAAACTATAGCTTGTGAAAGTTATTTTCTGTTTAACTGCACTCAGATTTGAATGATTGACGTAAAACGAAAAAGGCGGGGAAAACTCCTTAGGTTCAGCCTTAAAAGTGAAATTGATCATCAGAGAAAAGGTGAGAATTTTCCGCTCGAAGAAGATGATATAAATGGTAGTTCATTTCGAAGGGAACGTTGACATATTTTTAGTTGAATTTTCATCTGTTCAAATAGTTTTCACTTTTTGAACACGAAAACGACGCAACGAAATGTTGGAAATGTAAAAAGATGCAAAAGGAAGCATTTATTCAAAAGTAGTAAGAGAGAAAAGTAATGTGCTTATGAATGAAAAAGAGTTTTAAAAGGCTTAAAGTTGGTAGATTTGAACCAGATACCAACTTGCTCGTCGAGGAAACTCGTACGAGGAAACTGATTAACAAGCTCGATAGAGTAATAGCAAAAAAATCCGTCAAGCTTGTTCAAGAGCAGGCTCGTCGACCAAGCTGGACAACATTTGGAAATACTAAATTTCCTAGACGTCTAGTGGGGAAATCCAGTCGAAGCTGATCAGGAAGCTCAATATTGTAATTGCGCAAAGTTTACTTGGGCTTCCTCGACAGGACGCTCGTCGAGCAAACTGTTGAGCAAGCTGATCAAGAAGCCGGTAGTGTAGTAGCACTCTTAAGGATAACCCTGCAAAATCAGTCAGTGTGGTTGGTAGCAGATTTGAACCAGTGTTCCGTCCCTGATTCGATCTCGAAGGCCGCAACCATAACCAGTAGCCTACAGACTAGTAGTCTAATAGGCTACTAGTATTCTGTAACTAGTAGTCTGTATATATTTTCTGACTTTTGAAAGCTCTTTAGAGTAGTGTTACTCAAGTTGGTCCGCGTTCTTCTAGTAATCCGCAAAAAACTATGTAGACGTAGCAGTAAAGTTTTGCCCAGACAAATGGTGATATTTGGACGGTTGTTCAAATCACAATCTATAACATTAAAAGAATATGCTTCCTGGTTGATATTTTTTCGAAAACCACACCATTCACCCCCATATAAGTGGTATCATGTGAAACCTTATGATGCGAGGGTTTCACATAAATTTGTACGGTCTTGATCAGTTTAACTATTGATGCTTCAGGAGCGGAAAAAGACATAGAAAAAAGATCTTACCTTGAAAAGTTCAACAATCGACAGCGATTACAGAAACTGAAATTAAAACGACTGTCGTCCTTTATATCTTGTTATGCTTAATGTTTAGCAGCGAGAGGGCTGTGAGACGTTGCTAGTGTACTGATTCATTTCAACTTTATCAACAACGTTTGTATTCATTCTTTAACACTGCCTATAAAATTGTGGTTTACTACAACCACAAAATAAATACGTGTGCAGAGAGAGAGGATACCCGCAGTGCGTTCTGAAGACTTATTAAACATAAGTTCAAATAGTTGGGTACTCCGCCCTGCAGATGCCAGCACTGCGACCATTATGTAACAGCTCCTAAAGTTCAGGGCGCAGTGGTGACATCTGCACGGCGGAGTGCCTAACTGTTTGGACATGCGTTTAATATGTCTTAAGAATGCATTCCAGGATACATTAGTGAACCTTGTCTACGTGGTAGTTCGCGAATGTACAAACTGTCGATTTAGAGATTTGTAATTGCGCGACGTTTTAAGAAACACTGCTTTACAGATTTTTACTTTCTCTCAAAACAGTTATTTTCAAGAAAAGCTTCATTAGAAGAGTTGCCATGTATTAAGACTGTTTATGGGAATATTGATGAAGAAAATAATGCGCTAAAAATATGTCTACCTTCTTTTCCATAGTTCGTGACTTACGGGAACACTTTCCTTGCCAAATGTCTTGTGAAATATCATTACCACTTTTAACTCTACAAAGTTCAGAAGTTTTGGATATACATAACAAACTTTCAGAGAACTTAGCTAATGTATTACTTTGAAGAACTCAAAACTCCATTACTGTGAGCTCGGAAGGATAAAAAACTAATTTACAACTAGATGGAAAATTTTGATTCCTTCTTTCTCCGGTGTACTTTCTAAATAAATACCCTTTTTAGTTATTTATAAAATAATAATGTTATAAAGGTATAACTAGTGGAAACATTTCTCAGTAAAGATGTTTTTTTTTCTTAGTTTCATAGAAGTTCTGCAACATTAAACCATCAAAGTCTTTTTAGTAAGACTTCTGATATACGAAGGTTAAATGAAATGTAATGTTTACGATTTATTAATTCATCAACAGATGGCGGAACTGGCGCGCTATAAGCACTCACTTGCTCTTTGACATCCCACGTGTGCTGTAGGTTCTGTTTAGTGCTGTAAGAACTAATAATTATACACATGCGACCCCCTCTGGTTCATTGATTGAATTAATGTATAACCTTTAGGCATCTTTGGCTCAGTCTGGGATAGGATAGGAGAGAGGATGGAGAAGGTAGCAGAAAGGGCTTTATGGTGCTATCCCGGCATTCGCCTGTTGAAACTGAGGGGAAACTCAGGAAAACCTCAGTCTGGATAGCCAGCCGTGGGTTTCGTATCCACGTGCCTTCCAATTACTAAACCAGAGGGCGCGACGTTACCGTCTGGACCACGAGGACTGGATAACATTACAATTACGTTTTGTAGCATATTTCACAAAGAACACTTTTGACTCCAGTGATTTTGCTTGTTTGACATTCTAATTGCATTAACACCGCACCGAGACAGCTTAGTTGAAACTGTATCACAAGTATTGTGTCAAGTTCCAGCACCATATCGTGTTGAGTTTAAGTAACACACAAATGTAGTATTCATCCTGGGATCCTAACACTTTTAAAATTAAGTTGAATTACAAACGATATCTATCCCTGCAATGTTTTTTTTAAGTGCCCTGATAAATGTTTCAGATGAACGTTATTTGCATTAAACCTGGAAAAGCACTGAGAGAGAGCTTTCTCTTGCGTTATAGGACGTTCTCAGTTTACAGTTCGTGTGATTTTCGCACATGCGCAAAAACAGAGAACAGTTTCTTATCGTAACCAAATGTAGTTTTGGTCAAATGTTTGCTGCTGCCACCTTGATGACGCACTTCATCAGAAATGGGAAATACTGTCAGTGAATGATACTTACGATCTCTAATTGACAAAAAGTAAAAGTGATTAAAACGTGGGAGTAAATTTGTTTATATTTTCGAGGTTCTCGAACGTATTTCTAACCCATTATACTGTTGTGATCTAGTGTACTTTATAACTGGGTTTAGTGCGGTTGGTAACATGCTGGACTTCTAACTGCGCAACCCGTGTTCAAAGCGCTGCAGTCTTCTATTTTATTCTTATGCTCCCAGTGTTCCTGAAAACTAAATGATAGCTGATTTTTTTTAGCCAAGTTACCGGAAACTTCCAGTCAACTATAGTTGCCTAGCTCGCCGTAGCTCAGTGGTAGAGCGTTGGCGTAGCATTCGAGAGGTTCTGGGTTCAATCCCAGCGGCCGATCATCCTGACTGAGGTTTTTCCAGGGTATGTCCTCAGTCACACCAGGCAAATGCCGAGATGGCACTTTCAACATAGGTCTGGCCGACACTTTCCAGAATCCTTTCCCGTCCCGAGCCTTAGATGCCTAAAGACCATAAATAAAAATATACCTAGCATTCTCCAGGTATGTTTCGGATTCTTTTTAACGGTGTGTATATACTGATTGTCTTTCCAAGGTTTTCATGTGGTTTTCTCAGACGAATCCTAGTATCGTATCTAGACAACCTAGTTGCTAGTTTCCCCTTTACTGCGTTCGGAAAAGTGCTCACTTTAGACCTATAACACGGCTAGGGCAAACATGGTTTACAATATGACCTCGGGGTTAGAGCGCTCGCTTTCGTGCACGTAGTCACGGGCTTAAATCCCGCTGTAGTTTATTGAACGGAGTGGTTCGGAGCCCACTTTACCAAGAAACTGTAGTTCCCGTCCTTAGAAGCTCACTAACTCGTTTAGGACATTAATAACAATCCACTTTACGGTTAACAATATCAATTTACCCACTAAAAGCTGAACATCCTGTTTGCCAACCCGCAGCGTATTTTACATAATAGCGAGTACCCAGCAAGTACTGTTGTTGCTACTACGACTACTACAATGATTACTGCAGTTATTGCTAGAGTTCTTGCATGGCAGGAGTTCCTCTTGAGTGGAACTTAGGAATACTTACTTCTGTAGGCTTCTTTTATTAGGAATAAAAATAAGGATACTCTTTATCAACAGTTGTATAATTTCTGAATTGAAGATATACCGAACCAGTTTTATAAGTTGTATTTAATAAAACAAACTCTTGTATTTTATATGCAAATATATTTCAGTGTTGTGATAATATTCTGACTAAAGAGTGATCCAGTTTGTATATTCTAATGCTTCTACTTTTGTTTCATCGTCTTTTTTCTGTTTAGACTTTTACCTTCTACCTCCTAGTTCCTCGAGTTAAGTTAGAATAGATTCGAGTTACTTCAGCTTTGACTGTCTGTATCTTGGATTTGTATCGAGAGATCTTACTTTCATGTATGTAAAAAGTGAAAGAATTGGTAACTTACGCTTGTGTATTAACTCTTTAAAACTCTGTGGTGAAATACAATTCATCAAAGTCGATTAATATATTCTTTTTGTTTTGAATTTAAACTAACCTAACAGGTTATCTCTGTCAATTATTTGCTATTTCTTTCACGATATTGCAACTCAGTATAAACAGATTGATACAAGTACTTTACCTCAAAATATAATTTAAACCCTATGCTAATATCAATAAAATAAATACCTTGAATACTACATATTTCCAATTCTTGTTTATATCCTTTTGGCTTACATAATGCATGGTATTTTCAAGACACATTGGTGGTACACTGGCTAGGAACTTGATTCGCATCATAAGCAATATATATGTCGCACCATTTGTATGTTATTAGTGGGTGAATTAGAAGGTGACGGCTGTGTAAAACATGCATGTAAAACTTCAATATTAGGAACAAAGTTACATTAGGGAACACTTAAGCCATGCGTAGTGTCACGTTCAGGTTTTGTCATTATTGA
This sequence comes from Lepisma saccharinum, assembly GCA_022664845.1. NCBI lineage: Eukaryota > Metazoa > Arthropoda > Insecta > Zygentoma > Lepismatidae > Lepisma > Lepisma saccharinum. Next base: position 1,573 of record JAGDQP010039183.1, on the reverse strand, counting down.
CTTCTTACTTGGATTTGGTTCATACATTTCTTCTTCAACATACTTAGTTCAGCCTGAGCTGAAGGGCCACAAATAGAATTCAGCCAATTCAATATACTTAGTTCTGTCCATATTTCTGGACACCAAGTTTAAGCAGAGTGTTTGCTAAACTTAACACTTCTTCGTTACATCAACGAAACAATCTTGATGTTCATTCTGGAGCTCGACATATTTCCTTTCCACTTTGCACGTAGCAGCAACATCAAAGATATTGCCCTGACCCTATTGTTTCGACCAGATCATAAATACTTGCAGCAGTCCCTGTGACGAAAAATACCACTCCAATCACCATCAGAATAACATCTTTAGATCGTAGAGCAATGATTATCCATCTTCTGTAGTGTAGCTGATCCCAGAACGTTACCAGGTTGATCAAAGGTGGAAAGAGATATGTCAAAGCTGAAATAAACACGGCTCCAATTACATTGATGAGATTTTCCAAGCTAGGAATAACTATCGCCAACACACCTGTAGAGATCACCAGTAATGTTCTGTATAACAATTCAATACATAGTTGTTGTCCTTTAGTTTTGTTTTTTATTGATGCTTTCTCTTCCTTCAATGGAAGCCATAATAAATTGAAGGGTACATAAAAAGTAAGTAAGTGAGATAGAAAAATCCCTATCCCGTACATTAATTTCACTGACTGAGCAGTCGGTTCATCTTTAGGAAGGTTTGAGGTAATACTTCCTTTCGGGTATTCGTATCTCCAGAATCCACAAAACCCAATAGCGGCTGTGTAGATAATCATCAGAGACATTGCTGTGAAAACAGCACCGCCAGGAAAAGCAGTAACCAATTTCGGCTTTCTCACCTTGGCTTCAATTGCATTAATGTATGATATGCCTTGAATAGCAAATATTGTTGTACCTAAAAATAAAAATAAGTTTTTTGCGCTTTCGGAACGCAATGGTCGGTCGTCAACATCTGGTAAATCCTTAAATATATAATATAAAGTGATAAACAGCGCCACTGTTTGCAAAATAATTGCTAAACCTGAGAAAGGTGCTAGCCATGATAAGTTCTTAATAAAGTTTGCAAATACCAGGAATCCTGTGATTATAGTCATGTACATTCGCGTGTCATAGTCAGTATCTGTGTGGAAATCAAGAAATTGTTTAGTATTATCAGCTGTGAAAACTATGTAGACCGAGCAAACTCCCAACATATTAATGAGCAAGAATATAGTGACAGTTTGTCGAAATGCATTTGCAAACTTCTGAATTTTTTGTGGACCCAGCTTAAAACACAACTCAGCCACGTCTGGGTACTCGAGCGCAGGAGTCTTCGCACGAACACACAAATTCTGTGATGTGACTACCAACAAATAATGAGTATAGATGGTAAGAACGCCAAGGAAGAATATCAAAACCATTCCGCCGACCAAGCCAGCCCACTTGAAACTCTGTGGCATAGCAAGAATTCCAGTTCCTAGCGCAGCTTTCATTATATGTAGGAAAGCCCCACAGTATCCAAGTGCATGTGGGAAGTTTCTGTGTGCCTCTATATCATACTCTTCATCCTCGACCGATTT